>RJWJ010031408.1:0-19244 GCA_004363605.1 Indri indri
TACCTTTTGACATTTACAGAACCCTTACCATATTCAATACGATGAAATGTAGGATATGCTGAGCCATCTTTCCCCTTCCCACATACAGCCACGTGATTCCTTCTTTTGTTCATCCACAATTGACAGGAGCTCATGCTTTTGTTTTCCATTGCCGCTATTAAGAGATAGCAGAGCTATGACTCTAATAGAATGTCATCCTGCTCTGCTGGCTTCTCTGGCAATATAAATTTTCCATCCCATATTTCTGGGCTACTGTCAGCAAAGTTCCACCTCTTGCTTTGTATTGAATTAACTTTAGTATAGTATGAAAAAAAAATAGCTGGGATTTCAAATCATTGCATTTTAGAGCCAGAAGGAATCTCAGTAATCACTTAGCCCAACTTTCCTACGGTGGACATTGCTGGTTGCTGATTCCCTCTGTCAGCCTAATTTTCACCTGTCTTCCACCCTCCCCAGTGCTGCCAATGGACTTTGGGGATGGTCCTGACTTAGCAGTGGAGATGATCTCATTGATTCAGAAATCCCCAGACTAAAATAATTAGCACAGCCAGGTCTCTGCCATTAGGATGGGTGTTATGGCCTGAATTGTGTCTCCCCAAAAGTCACCCCCTGCGGATACCAAAATCTGAGGATATTTGAGTCCCTTATATAAAATGGTGAGTATTTGCATATAACCTAGCACATCCTCCTGTATACTTTAAATCATTTCTAGATTACTTGTAATACCTAATACAATGCCTACAGACCACTTCATTCACATGGATTCAACCTATTACTCGGAGCAAGGCAAATTCAAGTTTTGCTTTTTGGGACTCTGTGAAATTATTTTTTTCAAATATTTTAGATTCACAGTTTGTTGAATTCATGGGTGTAGGACCCACGTATATAGAGGATCTACTGTACAAGTAAAAAGTTTCATGTATAGGATGAAGAAAACATTCACTCTCATCAGTCCAGGAAGGTTAAATTGAGGAAAATTGGAAATACTGGAAAAGGAGAAAAAAGATCTGAAAACTAACTTCTTTTGTCAGTGAGTCACTTCTAGTGTCCTTTTCTTCCAGCCTTATCTTTAATCTCCTTAGCAGGGACTCTGCCCTACCCAACACTGGCCCCTCCCATTTCTTTCATTGCCCTCCTGCCTACCACCCTCAAGATTCTTGTGCAGTGTCAAACATTCTTCCACCTGGGAGTAGCCCATGTGACCTCTGCCCAGATTTGAATGACTCAGTTCTTATATTTATATGCTCTTCCATTACCAGTAATGCAAACTTACATTTTCAAAACAGCTTCCACATTTTTAAATGCTTAAGACACATGTTTTATGAGAACATAGATTGCATCGCTCCCCCACATAGAAAATTCATATTCTCCAGTTGGGGAAGTGGGTATTTTACCATGGTTAGCCACTTTAAACTTCTCGACAGCTTCAAACCACTGTATCTCATTTATATTTACATTTTAGTTCCGGAAAATGGAAAAGGTCACATTGAGATATTCTCATTTCATACATTCTAGGGCATGCTTTGTGAATGAATTCCTTCTTTTAAATCTTGGCAAGCTAAATTGTGAATAGGAATTATCAGCCAAACGTAAATTTTGTTTTTTAAAAACATGCTGTAACTATAATGAAAGCAGAGCAATCTCCCCAGAGCCTAGAACTGTGTCTGCCATAAAATACATAACAAATAAATATTCATTGAATAAATATTTGTTGAATGAATGATTTAGACAGGACATTGATATACATTGCAAGTCATTGAGTAATTTTTATTTTTAAAAATTACTTTTCAGGTTTAATATTGAATCTTCAAACTTTCAAATTAATATATATGATGGTAAATGATAAGTTGTGCTATAAAATTGGTGGTTTGTGTACGGTGTGTTATTTGAACTTGTCAGTGACAGAGTTGGGCAGATATCACAGCTGCTCTCATTCTGGATATTATGCCAAGATCCTGGCTTTTTGCCATACCATGATGCAAGGAACCTAATATCCTTTTCTTCCTGTGGGTGGGAGGAGCAATTAGTGTTACAGTTCATCTAAATTGCTACACCGTCCTCCTTCACATGGACACATCACTTTCTTGTCACCCTTCTGTATGCTGTGACTCAAATTAATAAAATAATAAAATCAATCTGAGTTTTTATTATTTATTTATTTATTTATTTATTTATTTATTTATTTATTTATTTTGAGACAGAGTTTCGCTCTGTTGCCCGGGCTAGAGTGCCATGGTATCAGCCTAGCTCACAGCAACTTCAAATTCTTGGGCTCAAGTGATCCTCCTGCCTCAGCCTCCCGAGTTGCTGGGACTACAGGCACGCACCACCACATCCAGCTATTTTTTTTTCTTTCTATTTTTAGTTGCCCAGCTAATTTTTTCTGTTTTTAGTAGAGATGGGGGTCTCGCTCGTGCTCAGGCTGGTCTCAAACTCCTGCCCTCAAGTGATCCTCCTGCCTTGGCCTCCCGGAGTGCTAGGATTACAGACAGGCATGAGCCACCATGCCTGGCCCAATCTGAGGTTTTAGAGTTGCCATGTAAAATATCATACCTTTGACTCCCGAAGTTTTCTGAGTTTGCTATGGGACCACATTATTGAGTACATATTTAGGTGGAACAAAGGAGCTGAAAGACTGTACAGTTCTGTGCTAGAAAAATTTAAAAACTCAGCCAGGCATGGTGGCGTACGCCTGTAGTCCCAGCTACTTAGGAGGCTGAGGCAGGAGGATTGCTTGAGCCCAAGAGTTTGAGGTTGCAGTGAGCTATGATGATGCTACTGAACTCTAGCTCAGGCAAGAGAGCAAGACCCTGTCTCAAAAAAAAAAAAAAAAAAAAGAAATTCAAAAAATAAAGAAAAATCTAAAAACTTTAAGTTTATTTTTTTTAAATAAATTAAGCATAGCTAAAATCCTGCTGCTATTTTCATCTTGATAGCTTATATTCTTCTTAGGAGTTAGTTCTTTGTTGTTGTTTGAATGACTTTAAAACTTGAATTGTTTGGGGGTTTAATTTACTTATTATCTGAAAAATACAATCGGCACTATATCTAAATGTATAGCCATTCCTTCATTATGGTCAGGAGCTTGCAAAGGGAAAATTATCATTTTATTTTTCCCAATCTACTTGATTATTCACACTTTTCTAGAAGCTGTAGTCTATAAATTAGATATCTATATTCTAGAAACTGCAGTCCAGAATTTCTGAATTCTGGATTTAAAATCCTAAATATACAGAAGCCCAACTTTCATTGTTAGCCGAGAGTAGTCACTGACGCACAGGTTGGTTTTACTTTTTAACAGTACTTGATGTCTTCTTTCCTCAAGCTAGAAATGAAAGAATTCCTTTAAAAAGTTGACTACTTGATCAAAAACTAAAAAGGAAAATGTATTCAAGTTTCATTCGACAACCTCAGGCTTCACTACCCCTAGCTCAGTTTTCTTGCCCTAAATGTGTGCATGCAGTGCCATTTTTGCACAAAGATTTAAAGACAAGACTGATTAAAAGAATTTGTCCTGTTTTTGAAGTGTAGGTAGCAAGGATTAAAGTGTCACTTGGCAGCTGATCAACGATAACTCTTTTCCTTCACCTCAGTGTTCACATCAAAATAAGGTGAATTTATCCTCATAGCCAAGTTTTATTAACTACAGCTCTGGAGTGAAAAGCTCTTTCTGATCTTTGTGCTTTAAGAACTATAGTCATTGAACTACTTCCAAATTAAATTACATGGTAAACAACATATCTTAAGTTTTAGGCTATTAAGGAGACTTTGACAAATGACTGTGTATTTCCTTTGTTTCCCTGGAGCAATAGTTTTCTGGTCAGACCACCATTGTCACTTCCAATTACTGAGCTCTAAGAAGTTAAAAGAGGCTAGAACAGTGTCAGTAGCATTTTGGCACTCAACAAGACACCATGAGAAATCCCTGAAAATACATATAAACTTTCCCATAGACAGTAGGAAACAGTGCTTCAAATAAAATTTCCCTCCAGGAGCTTTAAAAAATATATACATCGCCAAGAGAATTTTTTT
The DNA here is from genome assembly GCA_004363605.1 of Indri indri. Classification (NCBI taxonomy): domain Eukaryota; kingdom Metazoa; phylum Chordata; class Mammalia; order Primates; family Indriidae; genus Indri; species Indri indri. Next base: position 4,033 of record RJWJ010031408.1, read on the forward strand.
TTTTTTTTAAATCTCTTCATTTGTAGTTTCCTTACCACCTACGGATCTGGATTCAGTTAACACGCCAGAAGCAGCCTGCCAGCTCTTGTGACTCACAGACACGTGATGCTTCTGCTGGCGGCACAAACAGGTAGATACAGACCTGATCTGTTTGCCTACTTGTTCTGGGATTTCAAATATACCACCCGCTAGCTGTTGGAAAATGATGCCATTTGCATCTTTTTAACAAATGCTTACAGATTCAAGGTAACTTTGAAAAAGTAAAGAGTACAAGTCTTCAAATCAAATAAGCTACATGACAACAGCGTGAAAGTGAAGGATTTGTTTTCGGGGTGATTTGAGTCAGTGTTTTCACCCCTCCTGTATGTCAGAATCACCTGGAGTGCTCCTACCATATACGGGTGCTGGGGCCCCATCCCGAAAGATTCTAATTCATTGACCCAACAATTTCATTTCTAGAAGGGCAGCAGAAGATATTTTACAACTTTATGTACTGTTTTAATTTGTCCATGTTTATAAATGTCCTTTTGAAATTAATTTGAAAAGCATTTATGCTCAATTTGGTCTTTCCTAGTTACACCGTACTTGGCTAGTGGTTATAGTTTTTCTATGTACTCAAAATACCTACCCAACATCAAAACAAAACTCAATGCATAGTTTTAAATGCATTTAACTTACATTATAAACACTTATGGTAGGTAAAAAATGGATTTGAAAGCCTGGCTCTGCTGATGTTCTATAACCCCTCTGGGCCCCAGAGTCATCAATTGTGAAATGGAGAATTTAATAATGCACTTCTTGAGATGGAGTGGAAATTAAATGGTATGTTCCATGTAGTTTATATAGAGTTGGGGGTTCAAAAATGGTTTTTAGCCATCATCTACCCAAACCTCCTTCCCAGCCCAACAATGAGGTAATTTACAGCCTATTGAATTCATTTATTCATATCACCTTTTCATGTAAATATGTGATGCTTTCATTTACAAATGTAGAAAATATATGAACACTTTCTGAACAGAGTATGCCAGTCTGAACCCTAAGGCAAATAGTAGTTATACAGGACTTTTTCCAGTTAGCAAATGTTCTCTTATTCTCTTCTGCTAGCTTTTCCTCATCACCTGCCATTGCTATACCCATCTTTATTCTTTGGTGTTTGTTTATATGTAACCACAGCTTTCCAAGCTTCACAAAACTTAAATGATGTTTCAATGAGTGGTGTGTTTTTAGATAGGAGACAGATGGATTTGGGGTAATCACGAGCCTTTGTTGTTGTTGTTAATGGTGCTATTTTGTGCCTGCCAGGTACATAAACAGTCCGGGGACTGAAATGAAACAAGGAAACAGACAGGTTGTACTAATATAATATGTGGCATGAGTTTGGCACTTTATAAATTTCCCATATATTTTGCTTCATTGATAAAAGTTAACATTGTTATTTAGCATTCTCCTGCCAACTCTGGAGAGGGTCTTAGAGGTCCTTGTGGGTTGACCAGCAGCATCAACATAGCCTGGAAACTTGTTAAAAATCCAGAATCTCAGCTGCCCCCTTCCCAATTGTAAATCAGAATCTGTATTTTAATAACATCCCTAGGTGTTTGGAGGCACTATACAGTTTGAGAAGCTCCAACCTAGGGAACAGTTAAATCTTTAACTCACCGGTTGCAAAGGATTGCCGACTGCCTTTAGATATTAATTTAACCATGACTATATTTTAACCACAACATTCAGAATAAGTTTATACTACATCTTCTTGATGGTGCACAATGCCAGTTTCCTTTTAGTAACTTTGGAGGCATTGCATTTACTGGAATGAGAGTGGATGGAAGTATTTTCTCTTCACCATGCTTGTTTCAAAAAATTTAGAAGATTTTACTATGCTGAGAACCTGTCAATCCTATGTAAAACCACGAAATGTTTCCTAACCAGTAATACAGGAGATCAAGTTGTTAAAGGATCTGCTTTTTCTCCTATTTATTAAAAAGTTTACAGGATTGTGGTTTAATGGAGCTCAGATGAGTTTGTTCATTACTCTGTCACTTGGCTTATTGCTCAGCTGAGACCTGCTAGCCACCAAGAAGTTTCTGATCAATATATAGCTTTATATCATTGTTAAGTCATATATTGTTACATTTATACTCATAATCGATCATTGATTAAAAACCTAGAAAGAAAAGAAATATTAATGGCAAAGTACAAGATATCGATGAGCACCATAAAAATGATAATTTTCCAAGCTGACCTGAGATTGATCCTCTCCAGATCCATCAATTGCAGTCACCAAATCAAATTCTTTTTTTGGGGTGCGGACAGAGTCTTGCTCTGTTACCTGGGCTATAGTGTAGTGATGTGATCATAGCTCATAGCAACCTTAAACTCCTGGGCTCAAGGGATCCTCCTTTCTCAGCCTCCCAAGTAGCCGGGACTACAGGCGTGCGCCACCATGCCTGGTAAATTTTTTTTTCTTTCTATTTTTAGTTGCTTGCCTAATTTTTTCTACTTTAGTAGAGATGAGGTCTTGCTCTTGTTCAGGTTGGTCTGGAACTCCTGAGCTCAAGCAATCCTCCCGCCTCAGCCTCCCAGAGTGCTAGGATTACAGGAGTAAGCCACCTCGCCTGGCCAAATCAAATTCTTAAATAGCATATCCAAATGTATTGACTACTTAAAAAATCAAAGATAAATGCAGAACTCTGAAGAGAATTATGACTTTTTACTTATTGGACATGACTACTAATATAATGTGTCATCTGCAGGGAAGTGCTTACAACTTCTGTGATCTCATCATTTCTAAACAAAACACAAACAAAAACAGAGCAGTTGACTTTCTCCTAATGGAAAGTGTAAAATTTCCAAAAACCAATTTATGAAAGCATTTATCAAATTTTGAGGCCATAACAGCTAAATTTTATCTACATCTTTTTCTTAAAAGTTTCTGAAAAATAAGCATGATATGCCTTCTAAAATTTATTTGTTGATAAGTAAAGCTTTCTTACATAATTAAACTAATCTAATAACATATCTCTTGTTAAATTGGAAAAGAGTGGAAAAATGTCTCTACATATGACCATTATAAAGGGATATATATGAGCTTTCTTATACAATATTGAATCCTATGTTACCTAAAATATTTTAACTTAAAACATTTTTTAGCATTTCATTTTTATTTCTAAAAATGTCGACAGAGCTGTGGCTAATGGGGCCCAGAGGAATTTTTTGTTACTCTGTCACTTGGCTTGCTCTGTCTCTGTCACTCAGCTAAGACCAACATTTATCACATCATGTCTGAGTAAAGTGAAAAACTACATGCTGGTGTCAGAGAAATGGTAACTTCTGTATAACTAACTTGGTGTGTGTAACCTTTAAAGCAGAGATACCTATAGCAATTATGAACCCTGAGTCAAAAATGGTTACTTTACACATGTATAGAGTGCTTATTATGTGTGAGACACTGTCCTGAGGCTTAAAAAATATCAACACATTTGATTCTCCAAAGAACACTATATGTACTGTTATTGTGGCCATGATATAAATGAGGAAACCAAGGCACAGAGAGGTAAAGGAGCTTGCCCAAGGTCACACAGGCAATAAGTGGCTTAAGTGCCACATAAAGTGGCAGTAAGTCACTTCTCATGGTCACAGTATCCTACCTTTTGGCTCTGCTAACCAAAATCAGTGCTCAAACCCCTTCCCGAGGCATTCTATTATATCTACCCTATCTCACAATGCCTCATGCTTCAAAAGTAATTTTATTTCACTCTATTTCATTAAAGTTCACATTCTTTAGTGTATTTATTTCAGCCAGTTATTAGGAAAAATAGAAATCTGATTTAAACTAATTCATACCAAAGTGTATTAAATCATGGATAGATTCTGACTTGGCACAGTCGTGATTGCACAGGTTTTCACAATTTAAAGGAGAACACTTGCTATTTTCAAGGAATTAATCTCAATTGTAATGGTTTCCAAATTTTAGAAGAGTCAACTTTTGGGATCCAGTAGGAGGGTTCTAGATCCCAAAAATCTATCCTCAAACACAAGCTCTGCTTTCCTATATAAACTTGTGCTTAAAATTCCATTTGGGAAAATAAAGGAGACTCCGCTGCTTAAAATAATAATAAATTAAACCATTGCTCTAATCCAATAGGCCCAGTGAACTTTCTGGCTCTTCTTCCCCTCCCCTCCATCAAATATATTCCATCCACCCCCTTCCCCATAAAAAAGAACTCAGAGGCTCACAGAACAGGGTAGAACATCTCTGTGTTCAAAGAACTTCAGGAAGAGGTCCAGAAAGTAATTTTGAGTAGATGCGTTGAGGCTCTCAGTAACATGAAATCACACTGCAGAGATGAATGTCCCAGGAACAGGATTATTCTATTTGATGCCTGGTGCCAACAGCCACATTTCCCAGCATCCTGGCCTGAAAAGGGGCTTTATTGACAATGCAAAACTTGTATACTGGGCAGTACAGGAACAGGAAAGTCCCCAGCCACCTGGATGCATAGTCCCATAGCAGCATGCCTCCGGTTACTCTTATTAAAGGTCTGAGTCATCTGGGGGCCCCAATTCCTCAGCCTCAGGCAAGTGGCCCTTCTCATGGTTTCCGCAGTTCATCCCTGTACATGGTGGAGATTACATCTGACACAGTGTCTGCAATTTTGTCCTTTGCTGGAGTCAAGTTTCTAGTCATGGGTCAGATCAGTGCTTAAAGCAGTTTCTTCCTCCACACCCAGTGAATTCTTCAGGGAATCATGGGGACATATGCAGATTTATACAGGTCATTGGTGTTACTGAAAGCAGCTGAGACTTGTCTTCCTGGTTTTAGTCAGTGATTAACTTTTTTTTTTTTTTTTGAGACAGAGTCTCACTCTGTCACCTGGGCTAGAGTGCTGTGGCATCAGCCTAGCTCACAGCAACCTCAAACTCCTGGGCTCAAGCGATACTCCTGCCTCAGCCTCCCGAGTAGCTGGGACTACAGGCATGCGCCACCATGCCCAGCTAATTTTTTCTATATATGTATTTTAGTCGTCCAGCTAATTTCTTTCTGTTTTTAGTAGAGACGGGGTCTTGCTCTTGCTCAGGCTGGTCCCGAGCTCCTGAGCTCAAACAATCCGCCTGCCTCAGCCTCCCAGAGTGCTAGGATTACAGGCGTGAGCGACCGCGCCCAGCCGAGAGACAGAGTCTTGCTCTGTCGCCCTGGGTAGAGTGCAGTGGTGTCATTGTAGCTCACTGAAACCTCAAAGTCCTGGGCTCAAGCCATCCTCCTGCCTCAACCTCCGGAGTAGCTGGGACTACAGGGGTGCACCATGACACCCCAATAGATAATTTTTCTATTTTTAGTAGAGACAGGGTCTCGCTCTTGCTCAGGCTGGTCTCCAACTAGTAAACTCAAGCGATCCTCCCACTTCGACCTTCCATGCTAGGATTACGGGGGATTAAAATGAATTTTTAAATGCAACTCTTCTACAGTGTGTGTGTGTGTGTGTGTGTGTGTGTGTGTGTGTGACATAGTACACCTGTTTTAAGTGTTTCCACACCCCTTTTCCTGATCAATCAATGGCCCAATTACAAAGTACTGTGACTATCACTGAGTCCGTGGTAAAGAACAAAATCCTAAGCTCTCAGAAATCTCTCAATTGCTATAGTAGGGAAATCACCAGATGTTCACCAAGATGCTGTACTGTGGTGACCCAGGGGCTGAATAAGCTGTTTTCTATTTACTCCGTCAGCCTCTGGGAATCCATAGGCCAATTCAGCGACGTGTGCTCAGAGGGATCAATAACAAGATTGCAGTTAGAGCTGTATTGCAAATACATTTCTCAGAGAGAAAGCCTCGGATTATCATTTAGACTCAGTTCCTACTCAGGGGTTTCACTTTGCTAAGAGGGAGACTTATATCTAGTATGCATGTTGGCTGCGGTAAAGTGGATTTAGAGAAGACCTGTACGTAGGATAAAGGTTTTGTATGTGTGTGGTATTTATTCAATGCATATGCTAAGCAGCACTGCCCTTGCCCTCTCTTAAATTTCAGTTCCTCATTTCCACTGACTGCTCAGACTCTGCTATTTGAACGACCTTCTCCAACTACCAACCCACACTCTGCATAAATCAGCTCACGCTCTTCCCCAGCCAGAGCAGCACTTCCTCTGAATTCCCCATTTCTGTCCCCGCTTCTTTAAATAAATCCTCTTTCTAGACTCCCAAGCCCAGAATTATATGTAATTTACTCCTCAAAATATTTTCACAATTTAATAGGTTTGATTTTACAAGACTATCCTGTAGAACTGTTCCCTTTTTGGCATTATGCCTATAACTTTGCAAATGTCAGCAGTGGAACTGTGGTTCCCGGCTGTGGGAGTTCAGTCCAAGTGGTTAGCCTTTTCCAAGTGATGGTTAATTGAAAGCAAGGTTCTATTACAAAAGTCAGCCTTTGTGTATATATTAGCTAACTAGTCACACTAAACTATGGGTGAGAATGTGACAAGTTAGAGCAAAATTCAAAGTAAAATAACAGTAAAGGTTATTTTTTAACCCACAATAATATAAAACAGAATTCCAATAATTATCATTCTCTGCTCCACCTAACTGTGATCTTCCTGAACTGGACCAAATAGAAAACACATTTATTTCAACAAATAGTAATTGATGTGATTACTAAACCCCAGTGTGTGAACCACCTGTATCAGAATCATTGGAGATACTCTTACTTTTAGTTTACTTGATTTCGTTTTGCCTTATATTATTTTAAGAATTCTTCAATTAGAATAACCATGCACAAGTTACCAATTTTCAAGAGTTACAAAGGGTATACAATGAAAATAAAGTGTCCTCCCATCCCAACCTCCCATTCCCCTCCCCGGCTGCATCAGTGGATGCACTGTACCAATTTCTTCTATTTCCTTCTAGAAACATACCTTGTGTGTTTCTAGCAGACATCTCAGTTAATTTGTTTAATATCCACTTTCAACCTCCTTCTAGTATGCCATTCCGTATTGCAGAGGCCAACAAGCTAAAAATAACATCTCCCAGACTCCATTATAACCATAGTTCCTGATGTGATTTAGTTTCCCCTAATCGGATGTGCTTATATGACACTTGATTTTGAAACTGAGCTAAATGAGGAGTAATGGGGCGGGAGGCATCTCTTTTGCTGGTGTGGATCATGGCTGAGGCCACATGGTTCAGCTATGTATTAAATAGTACTGGGTTCCCAATTTATCAGAGGCAGCTTTTTGATAGTATAGAGGTGATGTTGCTCCTGCAGACCACACCTCAACCCCCAGCTTCCAGATTCCCTAGACACCTGATGATAGCAGGAGAGTCAGCTCTCTGGTTGCCTAGTTCTGCACTATGTTCTTTGGAAGTGACTCCCGAAAGCTAAGTCTAGTTAGTTATTCAGCCAACGGTTCTGAGGCCACTGAAATAAATTTCTTTCTGCTTAACCTAGCTAGGGTAAATTATGTTCTCTGCAACTGAATCTTGATCTATAAACTGCAATATAAACACATATGCTGGGGTAGGCAGAATGATAGCCTCCCAAAATGTTCACATGCTAATCTCTGGAACCTGTGAATATGCTATATTACATGGGAATTAAGGAATTAAGATGGGATTAATGTTGCTAATCAACTAATTTTAAAACAGGGAGTGTAGCCTAGATTATTCAGGTGGGCCGAATGCAATTACAAGGGTCTTTAAAAGTTGAAAGAGGGAGGCAGAAGAAGAGTCAGTCACAGGAGGAGATGACTACTGAACAATGGCCAGAAATGCAGAGTTGCTGGCTTCAGGGACAGGGAAAGGATCTTTGAGTCAAAATGCAGTGAACTACATTGAGAGTAAGCACTGAAAAAGAATTTGAGAACAATTGTATCCTTTTTATGCTAATAAAGTTTTAAATAACAATACAAGAAAGAAATATGGAGATTGTTTTCTCTAACTTGAATTTTGGTAGAAGTGCTGGGAATATTGACATTTATTACACTAAAGAAAATGATGTTTATGAACTCTATTTAATTTTTTAGCTCTTTTATTTCCAATTAAACAATTACTCTTTCAAGAAAAAATCTTATTTGGGAATTCTTTGTACTGGGTGACGATATTAAAGGCAGAATGTCAATTCTACCATTTCAACATTTCGCGGGGAAGATAAAGTTCAAAATCACATATAAAAATATGTTAGGGCTGGGTGCCTGGCTCACGCCTGTAAATGAGTGTTCATGTGCATTAGTAGCTGTTATTTTTTTAAAAGTACAAATGGTATAAAATAGGGATCTGGAAAATAATTTAGATGCTTTAGTTATATGTAGGTTTGACTTAATACAATTGATTAAATTTAAACCTTTTTATAAAAAGAAAACAGGCTGGGCACGGTGGCTTACACCTGTAATCCTAACATTGGGAGGCCAAGGTGGGAGGATTGCTTGAGCTCAGGAGTTGGAGGCCACTCTAAGAAAGAGTGAAACCCCATCTCTACTAAAAGTAGAAAAATTAGCCAGGTGTGGTGGCATGTGTGGGTAGTCCCAGCTACTTGGGAGGCTGAGGCAGAAGGGTCACTGGAGCCCAGGAGTTTGAGGTTTCAGTGACCTATGATGATGCCACTGCACTCTAGCTTCGGCAACAGAGTGAGACCCTGTCTCTAAAAAAAAAAAAAGTATATATCTATGTTAACTTACCTTCATTTAGTCATAGTAAAGACTTAGAATAAATGAAAACAAGGGAAAAAAATGAGGAACAAACACATTTTTCTCATTAATCAGACAACAAAAGGTTATAAAACAATGCTCCGAGAAGACAATTCCATATACTTTTGAATCTATGGGGACATCGCCCTAGTCAATTACCGTTGGACAAAAAGTGAAGCTTAAAAACTTGGTGGCAATATCACAGCAGCACCCTATCTGAGCAAGGCCAACCTAAAAAAGTATCTTGCTCACCCGCTGACTTCTGTTAAAATGAGCACATATTTAACATTGTAGAATATGTGTAACAATGACCATAGGAGCTATGGAGCAGGCAAAAGTGCTGAGAAATTATTGTTCCTGCTCTATGATGTCAAACTTATAAATTCAGCTTCTAAAATTTCAAATAAAATTGAAATAATTTTTAATAAAAAATTCAGATTTACTCTGGTATGCCAGAGTTTCAACCTATGGTGGTGATATCTGGCTCTCATCGTGAGTTCTAATGAATATTGATTGTAATACTTGACCAATTAGAACTAAGTCAAAATGGGTTTGGTGTACTTTTAATGCTCAGCCAGGTTGGGGAACCACTTACTTATTGAATATTTATGTGTGCCGAATCCTGGGTAATCTCGCAATAGAAAGATAAACATCTGTTTACACAAGAATTATACCAGAATATTTATTAACTCTGTTACCTGGCCTAGAGTTTGTTTTTGATATTGACTCACTCTTTCTTGCAGGGGCAAGGCTCTTTTGTAATTCTAAACATTTAAAACATTTTATATTCTGAGGATGAGTAATTAGGATGAGGAGGGGTGTTTTGCACAATTGTATGTTAAAACACCAGGAAACAATGAAATATAAACACAGGAATAGATAGATCAGAGTCCAGAAATTGATCAATTATATGAATTAAGTATATAATAAAGGTAGCATTACAAATCTATAGGAGAAATATGGATTATTCTTCTCAAACATTCTGAATAGCTAGTCGTTGAAGGGAAAACAAACCAGAATTTCAATCCTACTCCATGTACATTTAAAATAAATCCAGATATATCACAACTTTAAATACAAAACATGAAATCACAGTACGACTAGAAGTTTTATAGTTTGTGAAAATTCACCAAGCTGTACACTTACTTTTATGTGTACTTGTATGCTTATATATTAATCAATAAAAAAGTTAAAACTGGATAAAATGATAGACTATTTTTATAATTTTGAAGGGGAAAAAGCCTTTCCCCTTCGTAACAGAAAACTCAAAAGTAATTACAAAACTGTTGATAAGTTTAACTACACGCAAGTTTGAACTTTCTGAATGACATAAAAACATCATAAAATGTCAAAAAACAAACATCAAATTGGGAAAACATACTTGCAACGCTTTTGACAGACTGTATCAGACAGGGTCCAATCAGGGAAAGAGAGATCACTCTAAGCAGAGAGAATCTAATACAGAAATCGTTTTCAGAGGTGATGGGAGAGCTGAGAAGCCAAAAAGGGGATGATAAGCACCTCGGAAGTTACCAACAGCAGGTAGCCTCTTTGTCCCTAAAATGGAAAGCAAAAGGGAAGATGTGGTATTCTCAGAGCCCAGGGCCCAGCTGAAGCCAAAATCTCCCTGGTGGCATCCCTGATGGAAGCAGAAGACACAGGGAATGTGGAGGGACGGCTGGAGATGCTGCCTGAAGAAGGGGAAGGGGTAGGGTGGAAACGTCCTGGCTTCTCCCTTCCTCTTACCTTCTGTATTAGTGTCTTATTGTTGCTATAACAAATTACCACATACTAGCCAGCTTCAAACAACACAGATTTATTATTTCATAGTTCTAGAGATCAGAAATCTGAAATGGGCCACACTGGGCTAAAAACAGGATGTCAGGACTGCATTTCATTCTGGAGGTTATAGGAGAGAATCTGTTTTCTTGGCTTTCCCAGTTTCTTTAGGCTGCCTGCCTTGTATTGTGGCTCCTTCCTCTATCTTCAAAGCCATTGCTATGGCTGGTCAAGTGCTTCTCACATTACCATCTCTCTGTTTCTCCTGCTTCTGTCCCCTTCTTCCACTTTTAAGGTCCTTTGTGATTATATTGGGCCCACTTGGAAAACCCAGGGTAATCATATTTTAAGGTCAGCTGATTTGGAAATGTAATCCCATCTGTAATCCAATTCCTCTTTGCCACGTAATATGACGTGTTCACAGGTTCCAGGGATTAGGAAGTTGGCATCTTTGGGGAAGGCATTATTCTGCCTTCCGTACCCTCCCATCTTCCATCAGTGCCTCTCATTGTTCAAACTTAGCTGGAAGTCAATTGACTGGGACAGCAGTCTGCAGGGGTCAGCACCCACAGCCCCCACCTCCACCTCACACATACACAGGGCAAAGACAGGAATGGATCCGGGAGCAAATGGGCACCTAGGAAAATGATCAATATCCCTAGAATAAAGAGTTCTTAGAAATTAATGAGGATCACAAAAAAGATAAATGAACCAAGGATATGGGCTGGCAGGCTGGCAGTTTTCAGGCAAAGAAATAAAAATAGTCTATATACACATGTAAAGATTCTCGACCTTCTTAAATTGAAAAAATGAGCTATAATTTTTCTCCTACCTTATGGACTAAATTCAAAAGATTGGTAATATCCAGTTTGACAACAGTATAGACTGTTGAAAAGAGTAATTGGTATAGCTTGATGTGGTGGCTCATACCTGTAATTCTAGCACTCTGGGAGGCCAAGGTGGTAGGATCACTTGAGGTCAGGAGTTGGAGACCAGCCTGAGCAAGAGTGAGACCCCATCTCTACTAAAAATAGAAAAAAATTAGCCAAGCAACTAAAAATAGAAACAAAAAGTTAGGTGGGCCTGGTGACGAGTGCCTGTAGTCCCAGCTACTCGGGAGGCTGAGGCAGGAGGATCACTTGAGCCCGGGAGTTTGAGGTTGCTGTGAGCTAGGTTGATGTCACGGCACTCTAGCCTGGGCAAAAGAGTGAGACTCTGTCTCAAAAAAAAAAAAAAAAAAGAGAGTAATTGGTGAAAACTTTTTGGAAGGCAGCTTGGCAAAATCTAATCAAAATGTAAATGTGTATGGCTTTGGATTTAGCAATTTTACTTTTATGAAAAAATCTCACACCCACAAGTGTGCAAAAAATATATACACAAAGATGTTCACTGAGGCAGTATTTATGATGCCAAAAAATAAAACAACTCAGAAATAATTCACAAGTCTATTAATAAAGGATTGGTCATGGTAGAATGTACCATTTCAAGGAATGATCTGATATGGAAATAGAATACACTGGCAGGGAAATATGTGTATTTAGGTAGAAAAAGTAAGTTGCAGAGCATTATAAACCATTTACATGTTAGACCATAAATAAAAACTCTGGTAAATATAAATCGAACTGTTAATAATGGTCATTCTGAAATGTGGGATTCTTTGGGACTTCAATCTTTTATTTTACACATTTCTGTATTATTTGAGTTTTTTATAATAAACAATTAATACATAAACATTTTACATCAGAAGAGTATAGGCCAGGTGTAGTGGCTCATGCTGGTAATTCTAGCACTTTGGGAGGCCAAGGCAGGAGAATCGCTTGAGGCCAACAGTTTGAGACCAGCTTGAGCAGGAGTGAGGCCCTGTCTCTACAAAAAGTAGAAAAATTAGCTGGGTGTGGTGGTATACACCTGTAGTCCCAGCTACTTGGCAGGCTGAGGCAGGAGGATTGCTCAGGAGTTTGAGGTTGCAGTGAGCTGTGATACCACTGCACTCTATCTCTGGGACTTCTATCTCAAAAAAAAAAAAAAAAAAAAAAAAAGAGAGAGAGTATAAAATGTGGATTGTGCACTAATATATGTGTTTAAGGATAGGCCAAGCTTTTATTTATACCGGGTAAATTTGATTTCAATTTATCACATTTAAAAAAAATTCACCCTGAGTTATGGTTTAAACATTTTCCCCTCAAAATGAATGAATGAGTAAATAAAAGGATTTTGACCTTTCTCTCTTTCACTAAATTTACTTAAATTAGGGAGTTCCTCTTTCTGAGGGTTCTCCTCCTGTGGAATAAAACTGTCCTCTTGTACTTTCAATTCCTGTCTCTACAAAGTCTCTGCCATGAAGTTTCTTTCCCTTTCATTTTGGTTTAAATAATATCCAGACAGAACCATTAACTAACACTTTCATTTGGGGAACAGAGATCAGTATGTGAACTGAACTTATATATTAGAGATGGAAATTCCTCTAAGGCTGTTTCTCTTGGCATAATATCATTTCCATGGGCCTTGGAAAACTGCTGCTCTTTTAACACCACTCTGATGTGTGGTGATCACAATATGTTTTCATTCTGTGAAGGTTTTATTTAATTGTTTAACTGAATTCTGAAACATTCAGTGCATCTCTGAATCCTGGGTTCTCATTTTTTACCTGATTCAAGGTTAAACTGCACACAGGTGGTGACTAGTTTCCTAACCAGCAGGTCATGTCATTTTAATATGTTTTGAGCACAACCTTTTAGTGTTGTAATAGCCTGGATTTCTTCATTCTTTGTGCACTTTTTTTTAGGGGTGGGAGGTAAGGTTTAAAGAATTAAATTGGTGGTTTCACGGTGGAAACAGAAAGTGAATATGAGTATAAACACAAATATGTGTCCATGTGCAAAGAGGCAAGGCCGATGAAGCCCAGATTTCACTTGTCAGAGTGGCTGCTCAGATGTAGATTACAGGGAACATAAGACTGTCCCAGCAATTCTCTCACACTACTAGCATTTATTTAATACTCCCTCCTACCCAACAGTTCTTAGAAAAAATTATGATCTTGTAATAAATAGTATGTATCTATTTCAAATATACTCCTTCAACTTTTTTGAGATGATGTATCTAAGAAAATTCAGATACATAAAAATTAACTTAACATTAGTACTTAATTGTTTAACAGGGACTGTCTTCACTAAAAAAGATAATGGAACACTTAGTTAAGCATACATCATAGGTAATCACATCTTGGCCAATTATCTCTAGCAAGAGTTTATCACAGAGTGGAGTACTCTTCATTTATAAAAAAGAAGCATTTGATCCAATCACCAAAGTAATAATTCCTTGATTTGAATTCTTGAGGACACAGAGAAATAATTCTGCATTTTTTCTACTATTGAATTTAACATACACTTCTGGAGAGCCTTCTCTGTACCAATAGCTGGCATGAATGTAAAGAGAAGTAGGACATAGTCTCAGTCTTCAAGGATATCAATCACATAACAGGAAATGAAAGTTATATGAAAGTAACTATATAACAAAAGAAAAATATATCAGATATCCTAGGAAAGTTATAAGCATAGGTTTCATGAGGAAGGAGAAAATACATTCAAGAGAGAAAGAGTTATGTAGGAGGGGGCATTTGAGAAGTAACAGATGATTTAAGATGTGTTATTATGAAATTTGACTTTCTTTCTTAGACTATAAGCTCCATGAGGGTAGGAATAGTGTCTCCTTGTCACCTTTCTCCACCCATTTACACAAGTACCTGGCCTGGTATCTGGCACAGAGTGGGTCCTCAATGAATGAAAGATGGAAAATAAATTAGCATTGTCTGTGCCAGGCCCATTTCTGGTTGAGTCTTATAACAAACCACTGAGGGAGAATTCCTTCCACTCTGCACCTACCCCTTTCCTACTTTCTCCTTCCCTTTAGACAAAGGAAGATGGGATGCTGAAGCGGGAGGGTCACTTGGGCCCAGGAGTTCAATGTTGCAGGGAGCTACGATGAGGTCACTGCACTCCAGCGTGGGTGACAGAGCAAGACCCTGTCTCAAACGAAGGAACAAAAAACACATGAAGAAATCACAGCTCAAGAAGCAAATTGACATAAGATAGGATGGAGCATCAGCTATGGAATTAACCCTGAATTCAAGAACAGGTTCTGCCACTTAATAGTTATGTGATCTCAGGCAAGTTAATTAACCAGTCTCAGTTTCCTGCTCTTTAAAAAGGGGGTGATAATACTACTACTCATAGCGTGGTAACGAGGGCCATGTGATGTGAGTATATGAAGTGTTCAGGTCAGTGCCTGAAACTTGGTCAGATGATGTTAGCTGTTACTAATGGTGTCGATGCTAGTATTTTCAAACTAGAAATAGCATTACCTACTTCACTGATTTATATCAAGAAATACATTGAGATTACGTGCCTTTACTTTGTTACCTTATAATGGTCTCAGGCCCAAGATTATTTTGTAAAAATATATTGGTGGTGAGGGAGGCTTAGGAGATCAAAGAGGCTACCTATGTAGGGTTTACTAAACCGGGCAAACTGGATTGACAATCTAAGGACAGTGTTAAAGAGTTAGGAAAGATATGGTATAAGACAGAGATAAAGGGTGGGGAGGGAAGAAGTGAGAAAAGAATGAGGACTATAGCCTAGGAAATTAAAAGGGAAACAGGTAGCCCAAGTATAACATTATAACCTCAAATCAGAGGCGTAACTGCTGAGGGGAAAAAAGGCATGGCTCATTTCAAAGCAGCAGCAGTCCTGTAAAGAAGGT
>RJWJ010031409.1:0-19232 GCA_004363605.1 Indri indri
GTTTCTGGCAATTAGCATGCATCCATGAATTTTTCCATGCTTGGAATTTATATTTTGTGCTTTAACATGAAAATCTAACTTTTTAGATGGATGTATTATATCATAGTTATATTTCTTAATTGATGTTAAACTAAAATGACTATTTGAAAGAAAAAAACTAAACACTTTGCATAAGTTCTAAATATTTTGAAAATGTAAATTCTAACTTTAAGATCACTCTGACAACCTTATAAATAATTTGTATATAAAATATATACATATAGAAAGAAATAGATGTAAATGAAGACTGACAAATTCAACACACCAGGAAAAAGATCTAATTGAAAATAATTGATAATGGGACTTTCCAGATACATTACAACTAGTTAAACAAACTGCCTATCCAGCTAATGGGCAGAGTCTACCTTGCACATTCTAGAGGCAGTGACAGGCCGCTCAAAACACAAGCAAAAGATAAAGAAGATAGTAATACATTGTGATAAGGAATCCAAAGAAGGGCATGAGAGGGGGCAGCTGGTGGTCCAGGGGCAGGAGGGGGACAGCTGCTCACCTGGGCTGTCAGAGAAGGGGGGCATATTTGTTTTGTGAGCTGGGAGGTGAGAAGGCTGACTCTTCCTTTGCTTAGCAGACCTGTTTCTAAATTCTTCAAAGGCCCTGCAAGACCAATAACACCCATTCCACAAAATTTCCATTTAAATAGTTTGTTGTTTGTATAATAAGGCATTTTAGAAAGGAAACTTAAACTGAAAGAACAAGATGATTCTTTCTTTGTGTGTGTGACTGGTTTAGTGTTCTGTCATTATGACACTTGCTCTGCGAGAAATTTACAGAATATAGTGAGAAAAACTTGGAGAGGGATTGAAGAGACTGTGTTCTCGCTCAGCTTTGCTGCTGCCATCTTAATATCATATAAACTCTCTAGACCTCATTTCTCATCTAAAAGATGGCATAGCTGGACTCGATGTTCCCTGCATTCCAATCCAGCTCCCCAAACATGTATTATTCCAATGGGGTATCTGACAGGAAAGTGTATGACTGCATCTTGGTATACAGTCATAGTTAGTTCAATAGCAGACACAGCACAGCTCTTCTGGGAGAATTAGAAAGGGATAGTACTTGAATTTATTATGAAAGATGACCCCAAAAGTGGAGGAAAAACACTTCTCATTGAAAACTAAATTTGAAGTAATTTGAAAGCATTTAAACTTGCATGATTGTTATCTAGAACTGGAATGTCAATGTTTTCTATAGGACTTTCATTATGTATCATATTTCCTGTGATTTGATATTCATGTACTAATTCAGTAAATGTTCTCTAAGAACATGTTGCATGCAAATCATCAGCTCAGTTTTGAGGGGAACCAACACATTCCCCACTTTCAGGGAACAGTCTTTCTTGGTGGCTGAATAGACATATAAACAAGCAAAATCATTCATTCATTTACCTTTTTTGCTTTATCACACAAATATTTGAAGCAGCTTACAGTAATGTACATACTACTACATACAGACAGTCAGGATGAGGGAAGATATAGACGGAATGGAAAGCGATGTTAGACTAGAGATCAGCAAGCAACAGAGTTCCACAAAGCTGCTAAGGTTGAGGTGGAATTTTCTCTCTGATCTTAGTAGTGGCCAAAGCTAAAAGAGAAGCTCAGTATCCATATAAAGAAAGGGCTGTCAACTCTTTAAGAGAGGAAAAGTCTCTCCTAGAATGGAGACCTGAAAGAAATTGAGTGGAACTTTTGTATTGGCGGATGCTGTTTGATGATGACATTTATGGAGCACTTACTGTGTGCTAGACACGGTACTGAGTATTTTGTAAGTATTCTCTCATGTAATCTTCACCACAGCTCTGTAAGGTAGGGACTATCATGTTATTGAGGACAAAACTGAGGCTTAGAGTCCAGTGAGCTTTCCATGTCATGTAGTAACAATTGGAGGCAGAACTTGAACCATTACAGAGTCCATCCTCTTCATGACTAGGTTATACCTCCCCTGAACAATGCTCCCTGCCTCATCTAGCAGAGATCAGGGTCCTAGGTGACAAACCAGCAAAAAATACAGCATTAGATTTCATAAAGCTGTTGCTCATGAAACATCTCTGAAGGTAAGCTGGGGGCGTCATGCTGAAGGAATTCAGGGAAAAAAGTTCTGCTATAAGCTGAGAATGAATAAGTCAAATACTTGGCTTAATAATTGTTTTCGTTATTGAGGTTTAAAATTCAGGCTGTCTAGATGAATAGATGGAATACTTCACAAATAATCTCTGCAAGATATGATTGTTCTGCATAGTGGTCTTGATGAAATTGATCAGAAGACAGTTCCAGGCAAGAGTCTACAGTGATCCTTTGTTGACCAAAGGGCAGATCGTTGTGAGGCAGGAAGGCTAGTGGCTATTGCTCTGGCTAGAGGGTGTCTAGACCCCTGTTAATAGTCTTACCATGCCCCTTCCTACCTGTTAGACAGGACCAGGTACTCAATATCTCTATGCCTCAGTTTCTTCATCCATAAAATAGGGATAATAAAAGGATTTACCTTATAAAATTATTACAAGCATTAAAAAGATAACTTATGTTATCTTTAAAAAAACCTGGAGTCAGATCCATGAAAGCTCCATGCAAGCTAGAGCTGCTTCCCTCACTCCTCCCCCTTCTCCCTGTCTTCCTTCCTCACAGACTTCCGTCCTCCCCCACTTCCCTCCTCCCCCACTTCGCTTCTCCTCGATTTTCCTTCTCAACTTCTTTCCTCCCCTCTTCTTCCCTCTCTCCAACTTCTCATTTTCTACCTTCCCTCTCTTCTACATGCTCATCCCAATTCACCTCCTTTCTCTAATTGAGCAGATACCTTGACCTGACATCTCGTCATGAACCTGAGGCACCTGACTTGGGCTGTTCCTAAATGAACAGAGCCATCTGCCCAGGAAACCAGCCCAGGGCATAACAGGAATTGCCAGGGGAGACAAGGGAACGGAATTGTTGTGGGAATACACAGGAGTGAGTTATTTATGCTTGGGGGTGTTAGGGAAGGTTTCATAGAGGAGTTATATTTCACTAGGTCTTCAGAAAGAAAAAAAAAATGGATCAGGTTGAAAAGAGGGGGAAGGTATGTTGAGGCATAGAAATAATGGTTATCAAGATGTGTACATCTGAAAGGATCAAGTGTTTAAATGGACTTGGAAGGTAGGAGGTTCATGCTATGCAGCAGGTGAGGATAATAAAATAGTTCAGGGACAGATTTTAAAACCTACTCCAATTACCTTGAAATCCACTGTAGTTGCAAATTTCCAAGTGGATGTCAGGGCCTGGCTCTCAGTATGTTTATTATTCTCTGAAATACATAATACTGAATGAACTGGTTTGGAACAAGAAACCAGTTTCACTATAGTTTTTCTCAGTGTATTGAGTCAGAATACTATTGTGTTCACTAAATCCAACGATATTTCTCTTGACTTGAGAACTTGTTTATTTTATAGGACTTTTTGAATTCAGATTATAAACAATAAGTCATAGTTATCATTAGTTTTTCTCAGTTCATTGAATCGGAATCTTATTATCTTTACTAAACCTAATGATATTTCATTTGACTTGATAGCTTGTTTATTTAGGACTTTCAGAATTCAGATTACAAATAATGAGTTATAGTTATCATTAATATCCTCAATTTACTACCATAATATATGTTTTTCCTTCTTGCTTTGTGATCTTTTGGTATTTCTGGTCCCTGACTGAAGAGTTGAGAGTGTGAGTTATCTATTTACTATATTTTTTCATAGTTATAGAAGCTGTCTCCATATTTCTGCAAAAAATTTTTTTTCTTCAGTTTTATTTGTCTGTACTGGCATTGAATCTATGCCTAAGCTAATGAAATAATTGATTTTCACATACCCCAATGTCTGAGTCCGATCATTTTTTTTTTTCTCATTTTGAAAAAGAAGGAAATGATTTTTTTTTTGCCATCAGGCAAGAGTAAATCAAGATCCTTGAAGAGCAATGTAACGTAGAGATTATAATAAACCACAATTGCTGCCCAGAGATTGCCTACTATTTGGTCAAAAGCAGTATTTAAAATAGTATTTTGAAAACTGAAAAGAAAGATTATTTTAATTAATGTATGACACTCTGTAGTAAGTTGTTACTGTCATAGCTTGCAATTAATCAGGCCTACCTGTATCAATGTCCCACTCTGACTTTGAGCTTGGCCATGTGATTTGCTTTGACCAATAAGATATTAGCAATATGTTGCAAGCAGAGCCTTGAAGGGCCCAGTAGCACTGGGGTTGTGTTTCTCTTGCTGCTTTTGGAAGCCAGCTTTTGTGCAAAGAAGCCCTAGCCTAGACTGCTGGAGACCTGTGGCTCAGCTGATAGTGCCAACATAAGTGAGTGAGGCCATCTTAGACCGTCCAGACCCACCTGAAAAGCAAGAGGACTGCAGCTGCGTGAGTGAGTCCAGCAAAAGAACTGGCTGGCTGAACCCACCCCGCGTTGCCACCCCACTGAATTGTGAGTCAGTAAAGCGATTGTTTTAAGCCACTAAGTTGCCGTGGTTTATTACATGGCAATACTGATATACTGTATGCCATTCTTTTGTATGTAATCTTACCTGCAATGTATGAGAGTACATATGTATTTTAGAATTGAAGCTAGATAAAATATTCAAATGCTTTTAGTGGAATAATATTTAATAACTCAAGATATTGTAAAAAATAGAGTTTCAAAGAGCATAAAATTAGTAAAATGATCAAAACACTTAACATTGGGAAAATGATCTGATGAATATTTCCTTATTATTTCCAGTCTCACCTATTTATAGAATAGATTTGAAGCATCCTTATGGTAATAAAACATGGAGACCTAAGATAATTAAAAAGTAGAACATAAATCTATTCAGAGAATCAGAAAAAACAGATGAAAAGAAAGTGCTAAGGATGTACTAATTATTATTATAAGGAGTTCAACTTTGGTCCAACCTTATGAGTAGCCAAGAAAAAGTGAAAAATTGAGGGTTTATGTAGTTCTCATTCAAGCAGGAAGCACACAAATTCATCTGAAGATCAACCTTTTTCCTTTCCATAGGAGAAACTTACTACATGAAACTTAATTTCAGACAGTAGATTTTTGGCTGCAGTGGCCATCCCCCTACCCGATCTGTGGCTTTGCTTTCCAGGGTTTCAGTACCTGTGGTCAACCACAGTCTGAAAACCGATAAGTATAGTACAATAAGATATTTTGAGAGAGAGAGAGAGACACCACAGTCATACAACTTTTATTATAGTGTATTATTATAATAGTTTTATTATTATTGTTAGTCTCTTACCGTGCCTAATTTATAAATTAAACTTCATCATAGAGTGTGTATAGGAAAAAACATAGTATATATAGAGTTTGGTACTATCCAAGGTTTCAGGCATCCACTGGTGGTCTTGGAATGTTTCCCCTGTGGATAATACTACTGTATTGTTTTGCAAAAGTTACAAACATATTATTCTAATGGACATTTCATATATTTTCTCCCATAAAAGGCTTAGCAACATACATATGATCAAATCTTATCAACTCAGGACTTCCTTAGAGGGACCAGGCAACTAGGTATGATGATTTTTATGAGTCCCTCAGGTAAAGGAAAGAGCTTGGTTGGAATCCAGAAATTTTCAGGTCTAGTTTTCCCAGGTCCCCACCTGGTTTCTAGCAAGTGCTCAGCACTGGAGAAGTGAGTGTAAAATGGATGAATGTATTTATTGAGCACCTACATGTGCCGGGGTCAGCGCCAGGAACTTGAGGGCTATGGAGAGTGAACATATATGGTTTCTGCCCTCATGTTAGTTAGATCAGTGTGGAGACAAGTATGAACCAAATGTCACCCAGTGTATAACCACCCACTGTGATAAATGCAACAAAGCCAAAGCTCAAGGGACTTAACATACCTGGAAGTGAGAAAAAGCTCCCCTGAGGAAGTGATATTAGGACTGGGCTTTCCTTGGTGAGGTGGTGCCACCAGATGAAGGGAGGGGCGGTGGTGACAGCACACCTGGCAGAGAAAAGAGCTGTTTACAGAGGCTCTGAGGGCAGCAGGGCCACAGAGCAGAGCGGTCAGGAGTCTGTCAGAAGGTAAGTGGGCCTGGTGAGCAGAGAGCAAGACTATCCCTGAGATGAAGCTGCAGCCACCAGGCTTTCCTCACACTCATTTCCTGAACACAGGGAAATTCCATCACAGCACTTTTCTGTTCTTTTATGTGTTTTTCAAGTTTTCTCCATTTAGCACATAACATTTTTATACTGGAAAAAAAGAAGTTGTTTGCAAAAGCCCCATGAACTATAAAGAAGTGTCACTTTGCTAATTTTTCACGGCTTTGCTTGCTGTTGTGCTTAATGTCCTACCCATACCAGTGTATTTAATTTAAAAATTTAATTAAACCAGCAAGAGATGGCAAAACACATAGGTGATAAAAGAACACATTGTCAAAAGTGATTATTCAAATGCCTCTTAAGAAGCAGGAGTTATGTGTCCTTCCCCAAATGTTATATGCAGTCTGTCCTGCTACTAATAACATTATGGAATGTCACTGGGGCTCTCTTTCTTCAATTTTGGTGATCGTGTAATGAGAGATTTTTGTTGTTAATTCTCTAAGGAATCATCACAAGTCTTTGCCCTTTCAGGATGGATTTGACTTGAGGAAAGAACTAAAAGTCATTTGGAACAAAGTTTGATAAAATAGATGATCACATTAAAAAATGATAGTTATAGTGAAAAGTAAAATATCATTATAAAGTCATAAGACTGATTTTTTATGTGGCTCACAAACTGGGACTTAACAAATTCTAAACATTTTTTGAGTAATGGCAAAATTGGAATAAGCATAGAGTCCTAAGAGACAATACACTTACATAATTATGAATTCTGGAATACATGTTTAAAAAATCAATTTATATAACTTAATGAGATATACATTCACTCGCTCACCCAACCAATCTTTTTATTGAATGTCTATTCTGGGACTAGCTCTATTCTAGGTGCTTGGAATATATCAATGAATAAATTGGGCAGATATCCCTGTCCTAGAGGAATTTACATTTTAGTGTAGTATAGACAGATAAAGAGTAAATAAAATAAGTAAATAAGTCATGTATTATGTTAGAAGGGATAACTATTATGACAAAAAAGAAACAGAAGAGCAGAGTAAGGATGAGTGGGAATGTACCAGACTGATGCAACTAATGTCATAAAGCCAAACATGAGACCAAAATATGGTAATTAGAAGGTTTACTTTTAAAATTTCTTTTTATCATTAGAAAGCCTGGGTTAGGGTTAGGGTTAGGACCTGTTTGAGGTCCTCATACTAAATTCCATTTCATGGTCACAACCTTGGCCCCTAATTCATCTAACTCTTGGGTTGTATTACAAACTCTCAAAGTTTTATGATCCAAGGAGTAAGGGAAGAGTCCTCAGCATCAAAATCTAGCCACAAGAACAGAAGCAGGTCTGTTAAAATCAAACCCAGTCCCCTTACATCTCATTTCCAGGAGCTCAGCCTGGCTTGGTGAATAATTCTGTCCACATGCCTGCCTTGGCCTTTCTCCCACTTGCAAGGCCTCAGGTCTGAGAGTTATGCACAGTCCTACAAAAAAGGCAGGGTTTCCTTCCTCACTCTCAAAGGCAACTCTGACGATATTGAGATCTGGAAAAGCAACTCTATTGTTCCTCTGTTACCACCGAAGAGCCTGAGAATGTCTCAGAAAGGGAAGTAATTGGCAGCAACATTGGCCACCAGCCGTGTCTCAGAATGGGTTGAATGTAGTGAAACACCTAGTTTTTGAGCATTGGCAAAATACTTGTAGTTAAAATAAAACAAAACCAAACACATCCTGGAATTTTCCTCAAACAAATTCTAAGATAGTAAAATAATTTATTGATCGAATAATTCTTACCCTTAAATTCTAATTCCCTGTACCTAGCCAGTTGTGTCATCCCCACCAGTAGTTCAGAAAGTGTTATTTGGAAATAGGATTTTTAAAAAGGTTATTAAATTAAAATGAAGTCATTAGGGTAGGTCCCGATCCAGTATGACTGGTGTCCTTCTGAGAAGAGGAAATTTGGACACAGAGAGGGAAGACCATGTGAAGACAGGGAGGAGACAGCCTTCTGTAAGCCAAGGAGAGAGGCCTTAGAGGAGACCAACCCTGCCAACACCTTGATCTTGACTTCTAACCTCTAGGAATGGGAGAAAATAGATTTCTGTTGTTTAAGCCACCCAGGCTGTGGTACTTTGTTACAACTGCCCTAGCAAACTAATATATTGAGAAATAATAAGCTAGGTCTGGGATCCCTATGCCATTGGTCATTAGCTACCCAAATCATTTGAAACTTTACCCCCAATACATGCAAGTTGGTTGTTGCTGACACCTGTCCCTCCCATCCCCCCAGTTTGTTTCATGGCTCCTCCCAGTGGGAACGAAACCCTGGTGCTTTGCCTATGACTCACTATTGCAGCCCATCTCACCTCATTTACCTCAGAGATTTGGCAGGGGGTGGAAGGACTCTTTTCCTCACTGTATTAGTCAAGGTTCTCCAGAGAAACAGAACCAGCAGGGTACATAGAGATATATAAGAGGAGATTTATTATAAGAACTGGGTCACTCCATCATGGAAGCTGACAGGTCCTATGATCTGCTGTCTGCAACCTGGAGACTCAGGAGAGCCAGTGGTGTGATTCAGTCCTAGTCCGAAGGCCTGAGAACCTGAGTGGGGGGAGGGAAGGGAAGGGCTCTGGTGTAAATCCTGGAGTCCAAAGTCTGAGAAGCAGGAGCACTGATGTCCAAGGGCAGGAAAAGATGGATGTCCCAGTTCAAGGAGAGAGAGAGAATAAGAGAAAGAAAAAGAGAAAGAGAATTCACTCTTCCTCCTCCTTTTTGTTCTATGTGGGCCCTCAAAGGATTCAGTGAAGCCTTCCCACGTTGATTTTCTTTACTCAAGTCTACGGATTCAAGTGCTAATCTCTTCTGGAAACACACTCACAGACATACCCATAAGTAATGTTTTACCAGCTATTGGGACATCCCTTAGCCAAGTCAAGTTGGCAGAGAGGGTTACCCATCATACTTACAGAAGCATTGCAGAACCCTGGTCTGCTCTGTGCCCTTTATTTTATAGATTAGGTAACTGCTCCTGACAGAGGTTAAGTAAAGATCAACATGATGAATCATCCAGAGAACACACTTCAGTCAGTTTTCTGAGTTACATTGATCTGGTGCACTTGACAAAAATGATAAACCTGCATCAGATACAGAAGGTTGTGAGCTGAAAAATATAAAACCAATTACTTGATTTTTTTTTTCAATGCTATTCTCTCTTGTAAAATGTTCCTGAACTAGTATTTACTTTAATGTTGCACAAAGTTCAGTCAAGAGTCTTTTTTGATCTTTTGAAGAAACTGAACACTTTGGTGTCCTTACTGTTTCAGAAGTATTAATATATTTTTATCTCCCCAATAAAACAAACTTGAGACATCACATGTTTAGGCGTCTTTCACTCCTTTAGCTCTCTCCATTCCCAAACTTTTCTGATCATTTTTTTCTCTGTCTCTTTTGGGGAGTTTCTTATTCCACCTGGTGCTTAAATGTTGATGTTCCCCAGGTTGCCACTGTAGGGCCACTTTACAAGGAGGCTGCTGTTATTGTTATTGTTGGAAGGGCTCTCATCTACTCTTTTTTATTAATAGCTTTGTTGAAATACAATTCACATACTATACAATTCACCCATTTAAAGTGTACAATGCAGTGGCTTTCAGTATATTCACAGAGATGTGCATCTATCACACAATCCATTTTAGAACATTTTCATTAACCCAAAAAGAAATCCTGTGCCTCTTGGTCATCACTCCTCAGTATCTCCATCCTTCCTCTCCTCCCCTAGTTCTAAGCAAGCACTGATCTACTTTCTGTCACTATAGGTTTGTCTACTCTGAACATTTCTATAAATGGAATCATGCAGAATGTGGTCCTTTGTGACCGGCTTCTTTCACTTAGCATATTGTTTTTGAGGTCCACCTGTATTGTAGCATTTATTAGGCCTTCATTTCTTTTTATCTCTGAACAATATTCCATTTTAGGGATGTGCCACATTTTATTTACCCATTCATCAGTTGATGGACATTTGGATTGTTTCCAATGTTTGGCTGTTATGCATAATGCTGCCATGGATGTTCATGTATACGTTTTGTGTGTACACTTTTTTTTAATTTCTCTTGAGCATATACCTAGGAGGAAAATTACTGTCATATGGTAATTTTACATTTAGCCATTTGAGGAATGGTTTGAAGAACTGCCAGATGATTTTCCAAAGCTCTCATCCCCTCTTGTGGTTTGAGCCATCCTAACTAGCTTTGATGATGGTCACTGACCTTGCCATGGAACTTGAGATAAGTGCAGGGGATTCACTGTGGGCCACACTTTTTCCTATTTGGCCTTCTAGCCTTCAGCCTTGTCCTTCTCAATCCAACCCCTGCATAGGGGCTGGAGTGAACTGTCTAACATGCATACCTAACCTTCTTATTTCCCTGTTTAACACCCTCCCGGGGCTTTGTATCGTGATCTGATGGAGCCCGAGCCCTCTGTAACAAGATGCACAAGAGCACCTGCCATCTGGCCACTGCCTGGCTCTCTGGCCCTGTCTTTCCCCACTCCCTGTCTACCATTTAAGATTCCAGCAGCAACTTGTGGCTCAAACATCATGTACATCTGCTGTTTCTAGGCCCAGACTGGGTTATTTCCA
This sequence comes from Indri indri, assembly GCA_004363605.1. Taxonomy (NCBI): domain Eukaryota; kingdom Metazoa; phylum Chordata; class Mammalia; order Primates; family Indriidae; genus Indri; species Indri indri. The sequence goes on from RJWJ010031409.1 coordinate 10,768, forward strand.
TCCTGGGGTTTTTGTGTATTCCACTTGACTTTAAAGGTAAAGAACTGGAGGATATTTGTAGTAGGGCATGGAGTGTCAGCTGACCACTCACTCTCCTTGAATGTTTCAAGAGCTCCCTTCTTGGGTTCTGTCACCTATAAACTGACCCCTCCATTCACAAACCCCCAGTCTGGGTCAGTACACTTCCTCCATGCTCCTTAATGACATGACTCATTGTGAAAACGTTGAAGTACTCTCTTACTCATTGATAAGTAGACGCAGTTCCAAACTGCCCAAGGACTGCACCGCCACTGCCACTGTCCTAAACCCCACCCAAGGGTTGCCAGATTTCTCCAGATCCAGCAACTGGACTAAGGCACCAAGGAGTCCCCAGTACCGGTCCTGGGATCATAGCAGGTCTGCCCACATTAGTACCTCTAGGTGTTGGTTAAATATTTAGAATGTCACCCCTAAGCATCCCACTGAAGGGTACTTTCTACTCGTCATTCAATAGATACAAAAAATGTTGGTGGAATGAACAAATTAGTGAGTAGCAATCTTTTTTCTTTTCATCTGAAGGTTAGATATGAAAGAGGAAAACCCCTCTTCAGATCTAGTGTCAGTTTCTCTGATCATTGACCCTTCAGGAATTTTAACTGTCATTCAAATAGCATTAATATTGGCTAAAGGTTAGATGAGGAATTCACCTGCAATATTTCTGAAATCACCAAAGAGGGTTAAGTTATTCCTTGCTCTGCTCTATTGAAAAAGCACTCCTAAAAAGGTAGCTCAGACTGCTGCTTTGATTTCCTTCAGGAAAATGGGGAGCTTAAGGGTATCATTCAAAATATCAGAAATAATAAAAAGTGGTTATTTTAAAATTGGTGGTTTCCAACTGATCTCTAAAGTAGGGAAAAATAGACTTGCTTTCAGTTTACATATTTTTTTTCTCATTAGAGATATTTTCAAGTACCAGATGAGTTGGGTATATGGAATTTATTAGAAAGAATTTGCCATTGAAGGAAAAACAGCCTTAGATGCCTTAGATGCTTCACACACTGTGCATTAACTAAAATTTTAAAGTCACCTTTATTATCTGAAAATATGCCTTGCAAATATAGTAAAAGCATATCCCGGAATTTACCTGCTTGTCAAAGTGCAATAAAATAATGACATAAAAATATCAGAATTACAAAGATTTGGAGTATCAAGTCTGATCTTTAGGGATAAAGAGGTATATCTGTGTGGGGTATTTATAAGGCTAAACAAATTCAATTTAAAAATCATATTTGGGAATGTTTGTGGACCTGTATCTTTAATTGAGGCAGAGTTTTTCTTTAAACAAACAGACCGTTAGGCACAAGAAAATTAAAAGCTAAAAGAAACACATGCATGGTTTCCTGACTATTCTTTCACTTCACTGTGGCTTTTATTTACGACTTGCTTTCATTCCTTTGATATGAGCCAAGAAAAATACAAATAACTCTCAAATATGACTATTGTAACTTTGCCATTATTGATGCTAATCAATAAGTGGAAGGAATGCTGAAATTGTCCCTAGCTGATAGCCTCAGTTTATCTGTAATGTCTTCAAATGTAGAGGTAACTGACTTTTCTGTTGACCTTCTTATTCAACTGTGAAGGCCTGGAGGTGAGAGATTCTGTTAGTTTCATCTAAGTATCTCCTCTCTCTCTCTACCTCCCTCCCACCCCCACCACCTCCAGCACCTAGTAGAAATTTAAAATAAAACAAAAAACCAAACTTATTGCATAAGTCAGTTCTGTTCTTTATTAAAAAAATTTTTTTTAAAGAAATAGAGTCACAAAAGAAAATTTAATATGATGTTGTCTTTTCTCATAGCTGTGTGTTAGATTTTTATAGCTATTTATAAAAGAACTCTGCATATAATGCCTGCAGTTTTGGAGTAATCTGGAGATTCTACACAGTACACATCCTAATTTTTAGTGTGTATAATTTCAGCTTTGAAAAAATGCTTGACTCTTAAAATGTTTTGCTGTTTAAGGATGAAAGTCCGATGCATTCTAGTTCTTGTTGCTGATTGCTACAAGAAGGATATTCAAAGAAAGAGCTTATGATTTAACTATAACCTGCTCTAGGTGAAGTGATTTCTTCAATGTTCAGATGAAAACACTTTTAAGTTCTAAGAAAACAAAATAAAAATACACAAAGATGAAAGTCATCAGGCAATATAAGAAGAGAAGGGAAAGATCGAGATAAATATTTTGAGGTCTCCAACCACTTTTTACATTTTATTGAGTAATTGGACTAAGTGGTTTAGTTATCACAAAACCCAGGATAGTAGGATCATATATTTGTGGAAAATGATATACAGTGTAAGTTCTGCAAATATAGGGATTATGCCTCTGCTCTCCTATAAAGACTATGACAGTACTTTACCCTCGCAATGTGCTTCCTAAATGCTAGTGATGAAAGTATCACAGGCAGGATTCCAAGTACCTTAGGGTCATTTTAAAGAGATATATCTGAATGCATATTCTGGAATCTTTCTCATATTCAAACAAGCAAGTACAACATTTCAGAACCAAATGTCTAACAGACGTCTGTATTAGGGTTCTCCAGAGAAACAAAACCATTAGAAGATTTATATATTTAATCCATACATTTTTGAGCCAGATTTTCCCATTTTATAAGTGCCTTTTCCCATTTTATAAAGACAGTCTGACAGATAGCATGTGCTTTCCCACACAAATCTGTCAGCTCACTCATCTTCATCCTCCACACCCACCTATGGTTCAAATCTGAAACATTTCCAAAGTAGAGAATGCTAGTCAACTAGAGGCAGTTGGGTGAAAACTTAAAAGCAAAAATTCATCTTAAACCTTCGTTTATCTGGGGTTCTACACTGCACCACGGTAGGTAACTGCTGGGTAGATAAAAGTCTTGGTCTGCCAGGGCCTTTGTGGCATCTCTGTGGTCCCAGGTTGGGTACACAAATAGGATATTACTCTTAAATGTGTATATATTACCCTTAAGAACCTCTTCTTTAGGCATTTAGACATCTAAGAATGTGTCAGAAAACCCTTATTTGTACATTGCTACATGAACTTATCCAAAAAGATCCGATCTTGTTACAATCCAAATGCTTTCTTGGAAACCAGAAGTATACAGCTTGTTCTGAATGGTAAATTCTGCCTCTCCTAAAGAAGCCCAATAATATCTCCTATGAAAGGGGGCAGCAGACGTTTCACATGCAAAGAGGTGGATGCCATGTCCTAAAGGATAAATATTTTCTCTTCCAAAGTATACATCATGGATCCCCAGTGATATCTAAACTTAGGCAGAAGCCTGAAATAAGTCTAAGCTCATAAATGTTTACAGGATTTTTCCTAATTCACTGGATAAGAAAAATCAAACAATGTATTCTGTTCCCTCAATTTTTTAAAGAGGAGAGGCTACTTTAATGATATTTTTAAAATTTGCATAGTTAGTGTGCATGGTACTCAGTTCAAAAGGTACTCAGTGGTCCCCAGCCTTTTTGGTACCAGGGACTGGTTTCATGGAACACAATTTTTCTATGGACGGAGGTGGGCAGGGATGGGGTTTGGGGGGAAGTTGGAGCTCAGGCAGTGAAGGTGGTGATGTGAGCAATGAAGCCACGGGGAGCTGGGAAGTGGCTGTAAACACAGATGAAGCCTCGTTGCTCACTTCCTGCTGTGAGCCACCTCCCGCCCCCTTCCTAAATTTTATGGAGGACAATTTTCCACAGACAGGGGGTGAGGGGCATGGCTCTGTGGCCCGGTCCCTAACATTCCACAGGCTGGGGTTTGGGGACCACGGTACTAAGTGACACAGTGAAAATTCTCTTTCCTATACTGTATTCTATTTCCTCGTTCTCTCTTTGAAGGAAAACAGAGTTACCAGCTTCAAGGTACATAAATACTGCACTCTTGTAACCATTAAGGTTACATAATAGTCAATGTAAATCACTAAAAGTCTGAATATATTAATACTTTATACTTTTAAAATGATAGAATTGTATAAATGATTGGTATTGTGGACAATAAGTGGATGTCAATAAAAGAAATTTTCTGCTCTAGTATTTCATTCTTCTTGTATCACATTTCCATAATTATTGCATCTTAAATGTTCTCTGTCAAGTCTCATTTCACTGATTCTTAAATGAACTTTTTTTCACATTTTAACATTTCAGAAATTAAAATATTTCTCAAAATTGTTGGCATCTTACAATTAGTTGGCAATGTTTTTGTTTCATAATGATACAATAAATAATAGTATGACATGAAATAATTGTGTGTCTTAGATTAGATAAAATATAATATTTTGTCCTCAGGTTATTTCTTAAAATAAAAGTTGGACTATGGTGAATTAAATGAATGAGAAAAACATTGCTAGATCTCTACTTAGACCTTCAAATGAAAGTTAAAAACATTTTAAAGTTTATTCCCAATCATTTATTGCTTTTAGACTTTAGGCTACAGTGTCACGAAAATAGCTAACATTTTAAAAATACAGTATTCTGGCTTTCAAATGTCATTGCATGATGTAGATAAAATACTGTGGAAAAGTTAAAGCACAATGTTTAATAAGGTGATTAAATCTGTGTGTTTTTAAAATGCTAGTGTTTAGTTATTTGTTCTAGGTGTAGTTCCACTAACGTTAACTTGAGAGCTGTCCTCTGGCATCATTCAGAGAAGAGTTTAGTTTCTGGGAGGATGTCCAGGAGCACTTCCACTGTAGCTACCTTGTTATACAAAGTACAGAAATCCTCATCTGTCTTGACAGCTGGACATGAACTTCTTTTCTGGAAGACATCACACACATGAGTCCAGTGAATTGTGTTCTATAGTATGTGTGCACTTCGTTTCAAATGTTTGTTGTGCTCTTTCTATGTGCGTGGCACTGTATTATATACTAGAGTACAGGAAAGACTGAGATAAAGCAGATGTGGATGCTTCCTCAGAGCTTTAGTCTCTGTACTTGTCATCTATGTCAAGCCTTTGTGTTCAGCATGCCACTCGAGAACATACCTTCATGGACCCATTTTGCCAATTTAGTCCTGAATCGACATCCCTTCTTCTGCTTGTTTTCTTTTGAGAAGGCACCATTATCACTAGTTACTATATAAACATGCAAAATATACAGTAAACACTTGTATTACAATTTAATTCATCATTTAAATAAAGATTTATTCATTGTAGGTGATTTATACCTTTTGTACTTTTATTTTATTAAAAAGGAGGCACAACTTTACTTTTAGTCAGAACCCTGGACATCCGAACATGTTTTAGGACCTTGTTTTTTAGAGATCATAACGTGTCTCCAAAAGAATCCTTCATATTAGTACCAAGAATTGATGCTTTCTTTTTTCCCCTTACAAAATAGTAACTCCTCTCACATGGAGCCTACTGCTGGAACAGAGGGATTGTTTTACTAAAAGCTTAAGATAAAGAGTCCCAAGGAACTATCCTTGAATTTCAGAGACTTACAGGGATACAATTTACTGTAGAAGTCTGAAGTCAGGCCCAACTACAGCAAACCTTATCAGCCATGATAGTGGTAGAATAGAAAGTCCTTTTAAATGCTCAGCTTGACCATAAGAACTTCTGAATTTCAGCTGCACTTAGTTTGGCCTAGCCAGTGACTCTGATCTTGGGAGCATGATAGAGGAGAAATTTGATAGTAAAATTGATATATTTTATGCCACATTTATTGGCAGCGACTACCTTCTGGATGCCCAGATCACTTTGCTTGTGTGTATATCTAGTAAAATCAATGTGTTAATTAGGGTTTTGCTAATGGCTATAAAAAATAAGCCACAAAATTTCAGTGGCTTAACACAATCGAAGTTTATTTCTTTCTCTTGTAACATCCAATCCGGGTGTTTTTGAGCTTTCTTGGAACCCAGGTTTCTTCCATATTGGAACTGTGCTATTCGCTAGGGGTCTTGGAGTCTTCAGTGTTCAGGCAGAAAGAGAAAGGGTGGAGAAGAGACAGCCTCCTCTTATCCACCTTTGCTAATGACACACATCTTCACACTTACAACCCACTGGTGAGAACTGGTCACATGGGCCTGCCTAGATGCAAGAGTTGGTAGGAAGTGTCATGGTTGGGCTGCTGCTTTCCAGCAAAAGATAAGAAAACAGTGGTATGTTTCTTGGATCTGTATTATGGCAGAGTGTCCATAAATTTTGTTAGTAAGCTGTGTCTGCACAGTTAAAGTTGATCACACCAGATCAGAGAAGATGCTGTGAAAAATCCAATTGTAATTTGTTTTTCAAAGCCGCATTGCTTTGGAGAAAATATTTTATGCCACCAGCTGGGTGTTTATAAATTTCTTGACAGAGATAACTAGGAGATGCTGGTAATAAACACTCACCAGTCTACCACATGTTAATTAGTTATTTATGTATTACAGGCATAGTCCAGGAATGGTTCTGTTGAGTGATTTTGTGAATCCAGCAAACCTACTCACTCTTTTTTTTTTTAATTTTGCATATCCCTTCTAAAAGGAAATGGGAATTTATGCAAAAGTACTTCTGACTTGTTTTGCTTGTCTGCAAACATTTGAGCTGATGAAGTATTGATATAAGGAAATTGTCTTCTGAGAAAGGTGTTGACCTACCTAGAATGCAATGACTAAAAACTGCTGGGCTCAGAGACATGAGGTAGGTGTGGAAGAAAGAGCTTCCTCCTAAAAGCCAGTAGATTCAGCTTCTGACCTTATTTTCTGCCTCTGTGTAACCCCAAGAAAGTCCTCACCATCCTCCCCTGTAAAAGTAGACTCGAACTTGATGATCCAGCTCTGGCTTTTTCTGGTACTAAAATTGTTTTCAATTTAGAGTTAGAAGACCCTAGAATTTAAAGGAATGGAAGTCATATTCTCAAGAGCTTATGATATAAGGAGTAGCCTGAAGGGTTAAGAGTAAAGAATAATTTGCCAACCTATCAAGCACTTCCTGGGTGAGCAACAAGTTTCCATCTTCTGAGAATTTATATTCAAAGAAAAGATATTTAAAAATCTAAATAAATCTGAGAATTATTTTGTAATTATCTGCCAGTTTGGAGGCCTTTCAGAATTTGATTATGCCTGCCTCTCAGCATTTATATTGACTAGTTTATACTGTTCTTATGTTTACATCGATACTCTGCCTTGCTTTTGCTTGAAGGATGCATCTTCCTATAATGGGAAATATGAGGTTTTTTTGGTGTTAGGGGAAAATCTAAGTGGTCAAGACTGTTCAACGTGAAATCTCTCAACTCTGGGGGGTCTATGAGAGCAGCTAAGCCTCCTGAAGGAAAAATGTTTTTGACCTCAGCCTGTGTATCGGTTAGTCCAGACCCTTGGCAAACTTGTAAATGCAGTGAATGTGCCCTTATCAGGTAAACTTCACATGCCAGACATCAACCAGTCTTACAATGAAAACAATTTTCCTTCTATTTAATACCATTTTCTTTTGTTATTGCTTTGAATGGCATATTAAGTATTATTTTAATTAAAAACACACCATTTGGTATAAAGTAAATACTGAACAATAGGTAGCTACCTATTGTTACTACCAATTAATATTTTTCCTGGATCTTCATCCTTTCAAGGCTGTGTTGATTCTTTTGGATTTCTTTGAACCCATTCTAAGACCTCTTTACAAATATTTATTAGCATCCACTAGGTGTTGTATTGCTGTATACTGTGACACGTAAGTACCGGTATCAGATGGTGCAAAAGGGAAAGGAGTCTACTAACAGTGATTTACAGTTGTTAACAAGGTCAGCTTTCCTTTATATAGATGGAATAAGTTATGAAATCGATTTGATTTGAAGTGTGCTGGGTTGCCTTGTTGGTCTAAAGACTTTATGAGCTGCCTAGGTCTTTGGTATTTCATTGTAATAGTCCATCCTCTCTGCTTTGTAGTTACCTCTTTTAAAATAGATTACTGGCTTGTGTTTGAGCACAGGACACATTAAGCTGGTTATTAATCGTTAGCACCTGGCTGTGAATTACTTTGTGAGGTTGCTCTGTGGCAGTCAAGAAGGTATATCAAGGTCTGGGCCCCAGCAGGAAGGAGCTGCCCTGACTCAGCAAAAGCTTCTGGTTTCCATGCGGTCCTCCTCATGGGCTGGCTGCTCTCATAACCGTACCTGGAACAAAGAACGCTTGAAGGGACAGTGACAAAATCCCTTTCCTTTCGGGCAGCTGAGGTAAGGCTCGGGCTTTTAAAGAAATTGTTACCAGGAAAAAGTAGAAAAAGGGAAATAAACCTTGGTGTATGGAAAAAGAGAGGAGATGCAGAGCACAAATTTTTTATCTTTCTTAACTATAGTCCTCACTTAGGTTAGCTTGGCTTCCTTCACCTTGACTTAATCATCTTGTTGACATCGAACCCTGTCATTTCCCTTTGATACAACTGTGTCATATTGCTTCCGAATGGTGAGACTTACTAGACTGAAAATGGAAGTTTCCCTACTTTTATCTCTCCTAAAGGGA
>RJWJ010031410.1:0-19233 GCA_004363605.1 Indri indri
GATCACATGGCAGAAATACTCTCTAGGGATTAGGGGGATGGGGGGGCAAATCAACAACTAAAGGACATGGGGAGCACTAAGGGGGGGGGGAGGGAAGGGCACGCCTTAAACCCGCACTTGGGTGAGGCAAAGGCATAAAGTGTAACTGTAGTGTTTGTACCCTCACAATACCCTGGAATAAAATAAAAAATAAATAAATAAATAAATATTCACAGTGACACTTGGAAAAAAAAAATAAAATAAAGAATAAAAAAATAAAAAAAGAAAACACTGACATCCAGAGCTCACTCCCTGAGAGCCTGATTTAATTGGTCGAGGTGGGTCCAGATGTTCTTTTGTTCTGATTTGTTTTTGTTTTTGTTTTTAGTTTTCCCCATTGATTCAAATGTATGGCCAGGGCAGAAACTTAATGCATTTGAGAAAAGGGAAGCTGCTTTCACATAACTGTGCTTGGTGCAGTCAGGAGGCCTCAGACTTTCCCTCCCAGGAAGCACACTGGACCGAGGAGGCCCCGCCTTCGGGCTTTATCACCCCAACTGGCCACATGCCTCGACCTCACCGGGTACAGGTTCCTCATGGATGAAATTAGGAGGGTGGGCTGAGTCTCCACTTTCTCCAGGACGCCCAGGTGACGTTGTGGTTCCTGAAGGACTTCTGCTGCTGTGCCTGACTGAGGTCCGGTTAGAAACCAGCCCTCTTGCTTTGTGCCTCAGTTAGCCCAGCCAGGTTGGCAGATGTTTGGAAAAGTGACTCCACTTTGCTCTCTCTTCCTTCAGATTTCAGTGTTGGCATAATGTTTGGCTGCTGAATTGAACGCTGTAACAGCATCTTTTTACTTTTAACCCTAAGCTGGCTTGAGATGGGCATCGCCAGTCCTGATGCAGGAGGAGAAACTCAGGATGTCTGGTCCCAGAGGGCAAGCGAACTCAGCCCACAGCAGAGCCAAAGCGGCCCTAGACTTGGGCCCTCTGGCCTGGCAGCCCAGAGGCTTATGCCCCGTAGAAACTTCTGGGTTAAAAGAGAAACTTCGACTTCTTGAAAGCAACCCTTCCCCCACCTCGTGACAAATCCCTGGTATAAACACAAAAGACAAACATCTGCTCAGCCACAGAAGACTGAAGTTGTTATACAAGAGTAGCTATATGAGTTAATAAATAAAAGATGGGTTTATAAATTTTAAGGACAAAATTGAAGTCAGACGAATTAGAAAGATGCAGATTACATTTTTCCTGCAATGCAGCACAGGGCGAAAATGAAATAAGACAAGGGTTTGGGCTGAGGGCTTGCTGAACCTAAGCGCCGCACAGAAGCAGCTCAGATACTTATGTATGTGAGTGTGCACGTTGTTCTTTTCCCTCCCTCGGAACCTGCTGCTAGAATCTATAGTCCTGTCCTTTTTCATAACCTTCTCGGCAGGGTAGATGTGTTCTCCCAACTGAGGCTCTATTTGCCCTGCCAAATCCCATTCTCAAAATCAGATTTCCAAATGGCAGCTTTAAGGGGACACAAACAAGGCTGAAAACTAGAGAGCAACCTACAGGAACAGCTTGAGCGAGGGAGTTAAAGAGAATCTGAGAAGCCCTGTGGAGTGAGCTCGTATTTCCTGAGGATCCTGCTGGCTTGTGCCAGTTGAGGTGACCGGTCTCTCCAGATGTGATGTGTGAGTTTGTGCGTTGGGCTGTAATTGTCCGTGACAACTGCAGTCTACTTACTGCACCAAGGAAAAGAGATAGAACAACAACAGCAGCACCCAGAAACCCTCACTGCTTGCAGCAGATGTCCTATTAAAACTGTAATTGTCTCCATTAGAGAACTTCCTCTCCACATCCTCATTCTTTTTTTCATGTACCTGTTTTTCAATAGTCTTTCTCTACCATGTCCTCCAAATCTCCTGGTCTCTGTTTTTGTGGGAGAGAAGCAAAGTTTTTCTAACCTTGACTGACCTAAGCTAACCTTGACTCCTCTTACTGTTTGGATGCATAAGAAATATTTTTCTTATGAGTTTCTCATCACAGAGTCCCTTGTCCTGGACACTATATTTTTGCATTTGTTTACCCATGCATCCATCCCTCCACCCACTCATCCACTCATCCATCCATCCATCTATCCAATATTCATGTATTTTCTGAACCCACCGAGAACATAGATTGCTTCTGTGCACTTCCAAAGCCGTTTCCTCTACCTTTGGTAACAACCCCATTTTTCCTTGGGGAAATGCTCTCCTTCATGTTTAATCCATATAGTTTAAGTGGGACTGACCCCAGCACCCAGCATCAAGGGTGGGCACATCACCCATGCCTGGCCACTGCCCCATCTCAGTGACTGGATTGATTGGGCAAATCAGAGACACTCTGATTGCTTGGTCTGTGGTTGGCACTCTTGGAAAAGAATCTCTAGTGTAGCTGGGATAGCCAAGTACAGGAATGTCATCCTGGAGTTGTCAATAGCCAACAGAGAAAAAGCCAGAACTGAGAGATGGCGAGTGGGCAGCCAAGTCCTGGCTGCCTGATTGAGCCCCTGGGTCCAACTGTTTTAGTTCTATCTCTGGAAATTTTCAGGCTGTGACTGATAAATATCCCTTTTCACTGAAGTCATTTTGAGTTGGGTTTTTGTCACTTGTAGTTGAAAGAGTTCTGTCTACTCTGTGCCAGGCCTTGGGACCAAGACAAACCAATTTCAGGGCCCAAGCAGCTAAGCAGAGTGGTCAAGAGTGTGAACTCTGTCACCTGCCTTTGGATTCTGGCTCCACAAAGCAGATGACCTCACACAAGTTCCTTTGTGCCTCCATTTACCCATCTAGAAAATGGCAAAGACATATATGTAATACCTACATCATAGGTTGTTGTGAAGACAAGCTAATTCATCTACAGTGTGTAGCGTGGTGCCTGGTCTGTAGGGAGCATTCACTAAATGTGAGCTATAGGCAAATTGTGGTCAGCAGTACCTAGAAGCAATGAATAAGACTGCAGCCATAACAATATTCTCAGAAATCTACTTTCTTATCTTTCTCCTCCTCTTTCTCCCCCTGTGGCAGGTCATACAGTTTCCCAATTTATAACAAACTATGGTCATTGTAAGCATTGGTATTGTTTGCTCCTGTGGCATGTATCAGCAAAGCTGCCTACTACTCATTTCTCCCAACCCACCTGCAGCAAATGAGGAAGGCTGGACATGTTGTGTGAGAAACTAGCTCCAAGTACATGAAATGATAGCCTCCAAATACACTGTCAGGCAAACTATCCCAGAAAGGCTCATTAAAATTCTCAAATCACAGCTTCATTAAATCAATTTAAAACACATAGCAAGAAGCAAGAGGAGACAGATGGGATAAGTTAATGCACTTAGGATAGGATGCAAGTGGCGTGGAAGGACCCTACTGCACAGTAAAGGGTTAACTCAGTGGGCTATGGGTATTCAAACACTGCGCATTTCAAAAAAGAACTGGCCCTTGGACCAAATTCTGAGAGATAACTCTTGAGCCCTTGGAATACCCTGCTGGTAAGAGTGTCATTGTCTACCTGGAGCCTTGGGCCACACCAGCTAGGTTATGCTAACAATGTGACTTAGGTGGTACACTTGGGCAATGTGGTATCAGCTTGACCTCTGAGGGGCTGAGGTAAGTTACATGGGCACTCCATGCCTATGTCACTGAACCCCCCCCAAAATCCCTGGACACCAATTCTTGGTTGAACTTCCTGTTTGGCAATACTTTGTATGTGGTGTGTCACACATCATTGCTGGGAGAATTAGGTGCTGTTCATACAACTCCACTGGGAGAGGGCGACAGAAGCTTGCCCCTTGTTTCTCCTGGACTCTGCCCTTGGCACCTTTTTCCTTTGCTGAGATTAATCTGTATCTTTTTGCTTTAATAAACTGTAACCGTAAGTATAACTGCTTTTATGATTTCTATGAGTCCTCTAGCAAATCATTGAACATGAGGGTGGTCTTGGGAACACCTGACACAGGGGCCTATAGATGGACTGCCCTGGGCCAATGTCAAATAGTTGTTCTACTAGAGAGATGTAAGGACAAGTACACCTGGCCACAGCTGTAGCTTGCCATTAGCCAGATGAGCCACTGTGAGTTCTATTTTTTTCTTGGGCAGAGGACACATGAAACCAGAAGGGTATAGCCAATAGGTTGCCAAATTAGAAGATCATGAATATCAAATGCTCATGTCTATTTAGTACCTCTTGGTATTTAGTCATGTTTATTTAGTACATTACAAATATTTAGTACTCAGGTGCCTAATAAATATTAGGTACTTCTTGTTCCTTCCATCCTTCTCTATCTGGGTTTAACTCCTACATGTTCTATTAATACTTGCTAACTACTTATCTTATGCTTAACACATCACATGAATTCTGCCTACAACAATCAAACTTTTTGCTAACTAGCAACTTAAGCATCTTAGGAGAGGATAGTTTGCCTATGTTTTGTAACCTACAAGCTTATTCATTTAATAGAGTTGAATATTCTCAAAAGCATGCACATTACAAAAGCTTGAGAGGTGTTAGGGGAGAAGAGTCACGAATATATCACTACTATGGTTTGAATGTTTATGTCGCCTCCAAAATTCATGTGTTGAAACTTAATCACCAATGCGATAGTGTTAAGAGGTAGGGCCTTTAGGAAGTGACTAAGGCATGAGGGTGGAGCTCTAATGAATGGGATTAAGGCCTTTATACAAGAGGCTTCACACAGCGTCCAGCCCTCTTGTCCTTCCTTCTTTCGCCATCAAGGCACCATCTTGGAAGCAGATAGCAGCCCTCACTAGACACCAAGGCCGGGCACCTTGATCTTGGACTCCCCAGCCTCCAGAACTGTAAGAAATAAATTTCTGCTCTTTATAAATTACCCAGTCTGTGGTATTTTGTTATAGCAGCATAAACTAACTAAGACAATCACTACATGCTCTAGTATTCTAAGTACTTCAGTTGTGGAAGGCCATGGTGGTGAGGCCCAACACACACAAGTCCTGATTCCTGATGTCGTGGCGGCTGTTGCCCAAAATTTTTAGGTCCTAGTCATTGTTCTTGCTAAATAATGATAATAACAATAACCATTTATATAGAGTCACTATATTCCAGGCATTGTTCTAAACACTTTACATAAATTAATGCTTCTGAGAAACCCAACAAGGTAGAGGCAAGTTTAATCTTATTTTTATAGTGGAGAGCATAAGATACAGATGGGTGAAGTAACTTGCCCAAGATTGACAGCAGAAGTGATGATACACCAGGAACCAATCTCAGGAAAGCTTGTTCCAGAAACCATACTCTTAGCCACTGTATTCTGCTGACTTCCAGAACAGTGTGAACTCCTCATTTGCACACTGTCTTGGCTGAAATCAAGTGAAAATGTCTTATAATCATTGCCAAATGCACAATATTTGAAAGCTAAAAATGATTAGGTTGAATGTTGGTAAGAAACTAAAGAATGAAGGTAGAAATGCATTAATTTTTATTAACCTGTGACAAGACCATGGTTCAGTAGGATGCCATATAATTACCTTAATTGGCAGATGAACATGAAGAGCAGAGGTTCAAAATAGTAGAATTTCATCCAGTGCTAGTACGGTGAAGTAGATCTTGAAAGATAATTTTATTTGAAAGTGTTATGAGAAAAAAAGTTACTTATCTACACACATATTGAAAACATATAATAAAAATGAAGAATCAACACATACAACCACTTCAGACTTACCTGATGTTTGTCACAAGGTTTATCTGCATATTTATTCACTCTAAATTTGGGAAGATTAAAAAAAAGTAAGTGAGTCCAGAAATATATAGAGGGTGGGTGAGATCAGAGAGTGTCACACTCAGAAACCCATAGGGGTAGATATTTTAACATTTCTTCCTTTAAGCTACATAATTTTGAGTGCTTATGACAATGGTTCTAATTCCCATCACAATAACTGTTTGGATTATTCTGCTGAGGCAGGGCAGACGAGTGGACAATGGGCAAAATCAGCCAAAGGGCTTGAACACAGATGCTGGCTCTGCTCTCACTGTGTGGCCCTTTTGAGTCTGCGAACCTTACTCTCATCACGTGCAGAACTGGTGACCAAACTTCTCCCGGGGCGTTATGAGCATATAGGTGCTTGATTAGTAACAGTGGAATCTGAAGCATATATACATTTTGTCAGTATATACCTTCTGGGGAAAAGCTCCTAGATTTTTGTCCATCCTGGATTCCTATTCATCCTCAGAATGGTGGCAAGGATTGAGGAATGGGTTGGGAATTGGGTTTCTGGCTCCAAATAAAACTTCTCTTGACAAAACACAAAACTTTGTTTTCAAGGGCTTCTAAAAGGAAAAAATCTCCTGCAGTTTCTTGGAAATCAAGTGCAGCTTACATGAGCATATTTTAAGGCACAGCTGATTGCAGAATCATCTGGAAGGGAAGACAATGGGGAGTGAGATCTTGTAAAATGCTGCCTATACCTATTTGCCAGGCCAGATGGATCAGGGAGCCAGCCCTGGGCGAAGTCTGTTCGGAGCTTCACCAAGATCCTAATTTATAGAATACGAGGTTTTGCTGAATCTCACCAGCTTGTCTTGCCCCTGCCCCCTTTCCCTTGCCACTAGTCAGCAAATCCCCCGTGGGAAATAATCCCCGAGGATAATAAACCCCAACACAACAGGGTTCCTGGTCCCCACATAAGCCCAAACACTGCAAATGGTATTAGACTCTCCCATTAAGCCCTTGCCCTGGAGGAGCTTTGCCACCCAGCTCGGTCTCCTGATTAGCCCCTCACTGCAAAGCACTGTGACAGCCTCAGCTGAGGCCGTGGAGTTCTCTCGTAATTAACCTCTCTTTATGGCTGATGGTTCTTACCGCTAGGCCTCTAATGTAGGGCAGCCAGTAATTCGCCCTGAGGGCTTCTTTCCACTATGAAACCAAAGCATTTTGAAAAGTCCTTCTGATCACAGCAGCAGCCTCAAAGTTGCTTAGGAAGGCAATGGGAAGGGCCATTATTACCCTGAGGATAGTCTCACCGGACCTGGATTTGATTTCCTTGTTCTTCTCTTCTTTTTTATTTATTTTTAATAACAACATCAAAATCAAGTTCGTCTCCATTTAAATGTGTTCTGTGCTTGCAAATAATGCTCCCTCATATTCCTGGGAATATCTGACTGGGTTGCTGGATTCTGGGATTTCAGAGAATTTCCAGCCTGAGAAGGATGTTGTCCTTAGGAAAGCTTCAAAGATCCAGAAGCTATGTTGTCCGCCTGTGCGTACAGGGACATGCTTATTGAGGCTAAGGGAAGAGGGCTAGAACCTTCCAACAGACAATGTGCTAACAAATAATTCCCACCAGAACTCTAAATAAATAAATAAAAACAAAACCACATAAATGAATAATCAAAAATTCCCAAGATCCTGAAACAAGAAAGAAAATGAGCGTGGCATCTTCCAACTGTTTGTAAGAATCATCAATTTGGTGATGATCGCACTGAGAAGAGTTGACATTTATTGCAAATTGAGGACATGCCAGACACTGTTTTAAGCTCTTGAAAACCTTTTCCTCACATAGTCCTCAGGACAACCCTGTGAGGTAGACACCTCAGTGCTATTTTATAGATGAGGACACTGAGGGGAACACACGCGAGGCCAGAAAGTGGTGGCATGTGGCCATGAGCTGACTCTTTGCTGTGCTCCAAGCCAAGCTCATGCAGCTGCCTTGTAAGGATGTCCTCCCTGGGCCAGTCTTGGGTGACCTGCTGACCTGCCTAGCTGTACATGGCAGCCGATGCTGTATATTTCTATTGCACGGTATTAAAGCTCTAGGAAATTTCTCTCTTCTAAGCCTACATCTCCAGTCCGTTTCTATTTGAGCTTCTTAACTCAGAAGGTTTCCACATACACATCTTGCAGCCATGTCAAACCATAGGGAGAGCGGGAAAGTGCATCATTCAGTGATCATGCACTGGGCTCTTGCAATGTGTGGGGCTCGGGATGGAAAAGCCAGGGTCCTTGGACTCAAGGATTTCACAGTCTGCTGGTAGAGATAGACACGTAAACAGAACATTACAATGCATGCAACAAATGTTATCTTAAGAGGTACATATAGCATTTAATTGGTAACAGGTACTGTTCTTAGCACTTTTCATATATTTTTCTCATTTAATCCTCCCAACAATCACATGAGTAGTTGTGGTTAATGACACTTTGCAGACAAGGAAGTGGAGGCACTGAGAGGTTACATGACTTGCCTGTAAGTGGCAGAGCCAGGATTGTGAGTGCAGGCAGCCTGGCCCCAGAGACTGCACTTTTAGCCAAGCTGCCCTGTGGCCTCTGTCCTGATGAAGGCAAGCATGGAGGACTTTGGGAGCACGGAGGAGGGACACTTGGCCCAGCCTGGAGACATGTTCCTACACAAGGAGGCTTCCGAGTTGGGTGAGGTAGGTGGGAAAGACCTGACCCTGGGATGTAACATTGAGAGTAGGTGGGTAATTTACATGAAAAGGGAGAGCCTTTCACCTCTGCCAGCCCATAGAGCACACACTCGTCCATGACCAGAAAAGGCACAGGCTGGGAAACGTAAACCATGTTACAGGCACGTCGCAGAGTATGTGCTGTGGTCAGAAGCAATGGGCTGCATATGTGCATGCCACACGGGCAGATCTTATGGATGTAACACTGAGTGATAACAGGAAGACACACAAAGGGACTTGTGGCCCTATGTCATATGTGTAAATGAATCATGCATGCACATAGAACAATAATTTACATTATATAAGAACACATAAAAACAAAATGATTCTTATCAAACAAAGTAGAATGGTTGCTTTTGGAGTGGGGAGGAGAATGGGAGTGGAGAATAGACATTAAATAAAGCAAGAGATGCATGGCCATGGCAGGGTGCTGTGAACTGAAGAGCATGATTAAGTCGACCTTCGGCCCTGAGGGAGGAGGGAGAGAAGGAGGAGGACCCTGGGGAGTGACTGCTAAGGGCTCCTGTGCTAGGGTCTGCCCCTCACCCCCTTCCACAGGACTTAGCAGGAACACCGAGCTGCTTTCTCCAGTGCGAGCCACCCACTTCTCATGTTGATGGGTCTGGGGTGGGCATTTAACTCCAGCTTGGCCAATCAGTTTGCTTCCTGTTGTAGAAAGTCGTGCTGCTTTCTACAGCGACACCATAACTGAGAGACAACTGTAACTGAGTGCTAAGAGCAAATGGAGCCAAAGTGGATTAAAACTCCGCCATCAGCCCCATGACCTTGGGCATGTTGCTTAGCCCCTACATAACTGGGTTTTCTTATCTATGAAATGGGAAAATGTAATACCTGACTTATAGGCTTGTGTGAGGATTTGATGAGTGAATGTGGTGCATCGAACAGTGCTTAGAACAGTGCTTGCCACACAGCAGGGGCTCAATAAATGCTGGCCACGATCATTTCCTAAGAACTTGGGAACTGGGAGAATAAAGAAAGGGCTTTTTCTGGGTGGCTGATCAGTATGCCAAGGAATAAGTCTCTTTTGATCGCACGGAGCAGCCTCATTATTTTATCCCCGTGGGCCACAGAAACATCATCGCTACATAAATTTGGGGGGCGAAGAAGGTTGGGAAGCCCAGCAGAGCAGGCAGCAGGCTCTGGCGCAAGCCCTGAAGCCCCGCCACATCCGAAACCTTCAGTTCGCCTGATACCTCCGTATTTTGCCATTGCATCTCCTCCTCCTGCTCAAGTTAGTTTAAACTTATTTTTGTCACTCACCCATAGTGTCCTGATTAAGGCGTCATAATGACAGAGAAGACCCTCAAGGGTCAGCCTCTTGGCTCATCTCTGCACATGGTAGTTTCCATAGTGTTGTCCATGCAGCGAGAGTGACCCTCAAGAGCTGATTGCACAGTTCACAAGTGTTGAAAACCATGTACGAATCATACGTTCTTCTTGCTGCTACAACCAAGCCCCCATTCACTCAAATAGTAGCAGAACAACCTCAGTGCACTGGATTTTACCCAGATTATTCTGGTGTAATGACAATGACACATTTGTGATTTCATGAGCTTTGAATGCGTTGGCGAAAGGATCAGTTCCTGTCCTTAATTATTTACCTTCATGCTGGTAAGTTCTGTTTACCATTTCCTAATAGAATGTTTATACAACTATTTCGAAAATAATCATTTCAGTCTTTAGAAAAATTGGCCAAGTCTTTATGGGGATTTCAAACTTGTATATCAAACAGATAAATTATGGATTTAAATTTCCTAGAACAAAGGTACCTAGGAGAGAATGTGAAAGTGTCTCCGGAAAGATGAACAAACAGAAAACCTTCCCTGACCTTTGGAAGTCAGAGAATAGTCAACAAACTGATTTAGGCAATTTCATTGCTTTGAAGGGTTTCAAAGAAGACCAATTTCTTTTTACTCAGCCATCATTTGGCGGTGCAAAGATCAGGGACATCAAAAGCTTTATCTGAGCATTTGAATGTGTTTGGGAAATCACTAATGTGTCACGGAGGCATTTCTCGGAGATCTGCATTGTGGCAGTTTTTATCTATGTCAGTTTGGCAGGTGCCATGTGATCAAGTGAGTAACCCTTCCGGCATGCCACACACCTTCTAAACGCGTTCTAGAGGCAGGCCAGGGAGAAAGGAAAACTAGCCATTTCTTGTGATTGGGAATCAGAGGCAACCAAGGGGGTCTATAATAACTTCCTGAGGATGTTTTATTAATCACTACTGTGGCTGGAAGCTTGTGCATGAAGCTTGTTTTCTGCACTTCGCAAGTAGCAGCATTAAACACTCAGAAGGATGAAGAAGTCCAGTCATCCTGCAGTAGGAAGCGCACTGTTAACAAAGTTTATCCAAGGCAGTCAGTCCAGAGCTGGTACAGAGCTTCACAGTATCGGGATCCATACTTCTTCCTGTTTGTTTCGCTGTGTGTGGCTGGGTGGCTTTGGGAATGGTCCAAGTCCACTGCTGATGCTACAACTCTCCAGCAAGAAGGACGATGGGACGAGGAGAGCACCCCCATTCCCCTTCCTCTCCTCGAGGACACTTCCTGGAGGTTTTTCATACCACTCTCGGGAATGACCCATTAGCCAGACCCCATCACATGGCTACCCCTAATTACAAGGTGGGGTGGGAGAATATAATCCTTCTTCCAGCTAAAATTTAAGGCTTCTATTACCATAAAAAAGGATAGAATTTTGAAGGACAATTGTCTCTCTCTGTCCCCATGATCCTTCAGATGTTAATGCTACCCAAAGTGATCTACAGAGTCAATGCAATCCCTATCAGAATCCCAACAGTACTTTTTGCAGAAATAGAAAAATCCATTTTAAAATTTATATGGAATCTCAAGGAATCCCAAATAGCCAAAACAATCTTGACAATAAACAAAGTTGGAGGTCTTGTGCTTCCTGATTTCAAAACTTATTACAAAGCTACAGCAATCAAAATGGTATAGCATTAGTATAAAGACAGACATATAGGCCGGTGGAATAGAACAGACAGCCCAGAAATAAACTCCTGAATAAATGGTCAAATGATTATTGACAAGGATGCCAAGAGCATTTGATGGGGAAAGAATAGTCTTTTCAATAAATGTTGTGGGAACAACCAGGTAGCCACATGCAAAAGAATTAAGTTGGATCTTACCTTATACCATATACAAAAATTAACTCTAAATATATTAAAGACCTAATGTAAGAGCTAAAACAATAAAACTCTTCCAAGAAAACATAGGGGAAAAACTTTATGACATTGGATTTGTCAATGATTTCTTGGATATGACACTAAAGGTACAAGCAACAACAACCAAAAATTGGACTATATCAAAATTACATATTTTTGTGCATCAAAGAACACCATCAACAGAGTGAAAAGGCAACTTACGGAATGGGAGGAAATGTTTGCAAACTGTAACTCTGATAAAAGGTTACTATGCAGAGTCTATAAAGAACTCCTACAATTCAACAACAAAAAACCAAACAATTCAATTAAAAAATGTACAAAGGGCTTGAATGGAAATTTTTCCAAAGAAGATATACAAATGGCCAATAAGCACATGAAAAGATGCTCAACATCACTAATCATTAGGGAAATATAAATCAAAACCACAATGAGATACCACTTCCCACCCATTAGGATGGCTACTATAAAAAAAACAAACCCAGAAAATAATAAGTGTTGGCTAGGATGTATAGAAATTGGAATTCTTGTGCACTGTTGGTGAGAATGTAAAATGGTGCAGGTTCTATGAAAAACCGTATGAAGTTTCCTCAAAAAATTAAAAATAGAATTACTATATGATCCATAAATTCTACTTAGTATACAACCAAAGGAATTGAAAGTAGGGTCTCAAAAAGATGTCTGTACAGATGTCTGTTCATATTCATAGCAGCATTATTCCCAATAGCCAAAAAGTAGAAGCAACCCAAGGGTTCATAGAGGAATGGATGGATAAACAAAATGTGGTATATATAGACAATGGAATATTGTTCAGCACCCAAAAGAAGGAAATTCTGACACATGCTATAACATGGATTAACCTTGAGGACATCATGCTAAGTGAAATAAGCCAGTCACAAAAAGACAAATAGTGTATGATTCCACTTATATGAAGTACCTGCAAGAGTCCAATTCATAGAGACAGAAAGTAGAACAGTGGTTGCAAGAGGCTAGGGGAATGGGGAATGGGAAGATACTGTTGAAGGAGTAGAGTTTCAGTTTTGCAAGATGAAAAGAGCTCTAAAGATGGATGGTGATGGTTGTGCAACAATGTGAATGTATGTAATACCACTGAACTGTACACTAAAAATGGTTACGACAGTAAATTTTACGTGTATTTTGCCATAATTAAAAATAATTTTAAAAATTAACTATTGAGTTAAAGGAAATTGTTGATTATAATTAACAAATACCAAATTTTTACATAAAAATATTAAAATAAAGCAAACGTTTTCTACTTCAATTTAAAAATGCTTGTCAAATATTATTAATTTTATGAAATAAAACTTTACGATTCTAGTATGAAATGTCCCTATAGTTGTTGATGTAAATTGTAGGTATTACACTTCAGAAGGGTTTTACCTAGATCAACACATGAAATTATTTAACCTTGCAAAAACTAAACAATGCAAAACGCAGCCATGTACAATTGTGAAAGCAATGTTCACTCTCGAGTCCTGTTGGAAACACAAATCGGAGAATAAAGAGAATCAAGAAAATAGATGCTCGACACTTGTGGGCGACAGTACCTCTTTATGCAAGGATCCACTGCTTTCGTGCTCTCTGAGAGGAACGACTTGGCACGTTGATGAATTCGTCTTTTCTTCTTGAGTGCTTTTGTTCTTTGTGCTCTGAAGCAGTGTCTGTCTTCACATTCGGACACAGTCTTCTCGCAAAGGCAGGAGCTGAGGAGCGGTCTTTCTTCGGAGCCATCATGGTATTAGCCTGAGAGTGAACAGCTCAGAGCCCTGCCGAGCCATGCTGTGCAGGCCTTGAGTGCCAGGTGCCCGGTGACAGAGGCACCCACGTGTTTCTCAATACATTTATTGTTGGTGTGAGATGTGGGGCCCTCCTTCCTGGGCTGAAGCGTGGTGCTGTTCAAATCCTACTTTCTATTACTTGAAATGAAAATACACCAGTTAGGTTGGATCTATTTACACAGGGAAAGCTCAAAGGGAAAGCTTGAATTTTAGAGATTTTAGCCACATTTGATCAGTTTTGGTACCTTGGAAAAGTTACTCATGAGCTGCGTACCCGGGTTTTCTCGTCTCTTAAATAGGGATTAAAATAGGACTACCTCATTGCATTGATGAGGATTAGCTAAGAAAATGCATATAAAGGTTTTAGTGGCATAATTGGCCCAGGGTGGGTATTGGTAATAATAGTGGTAATTTGGATGGCAAGGCAGAGCATGAGAGATGAGCTCAGCTTGAGGAAAACTCATGTTCCAATCATGTTCCAATCTCTGGGATAGACTGGCTGGTACTTCAGATTAAGAGAACTAATTGGACCAGGGCGTGCCTTTATCACCAAGATGTACAGCTAAATGTTCTTAACATCTGAAAAATAAAGCGAGGCTTTCTGAGGTACCGTCAAACTCACGGATAATTCTGTGGCTGCTTGAACAGACCCAGAATGACCACTGATGATACTGAGAATGTCAGGTTCTCTGAAGAACTTGAGCACTCTTGGATATGCTGCAAACATATAAATATTTATCTGTCAAGTTTCAAGGCCACGGGAAAGTCCTAATGTCCAGGGAAAAGGTCTTTGCCTGGACTTGAGTAATCAATTGATTGGAAGACCAGATTTAATGAGAGCTGAGTTCACCTGTCTCGTTTTATGTACAAAGCTTCATTAACCATTGCCTTCTACTATTCCTTTGGTTAACTGTGGATCATCTAAGGGAGTGGATTTCAAAAAAAAAAAACTCAAAAAACTTTAAAGGTAATTTCTTTCTGCTCTAAAAACAGTCTTGGGTTTTCTGGTTTAACAGAGAATTGAGAAGTAAGCATGCACCATTAATTTCTATGCAGAAAACATTCTTCACTTCAAATGGCAATTAGTGATAACATTTCTATCTTGTGTCGTGATGAGATTTTTATGCTAATCATCACATAGCTGTAAATTAATCATTTGGGCACAGTCAGAAAGGATGTATATTTCATGAGACAGATATAGATATCAAGATGTGTTTGATATTTACTCAAGGTAAATGGGAAGCAGCTCAAATTATTATGAAAGGAGCATGCTGAGCAAATACGACTGGATGGCAATGTAATGTATGCAGCGTAGAGGCATGAGAATTTTCAAGACACTCTTGGTGTCATTAGTGTAATTATTGTGAGGAAGGTGGAACACTCCAGGGAACTCACACTCCAAATCGTTCCCAGACACACCAGAACCCTCAAAACCACATTATAACAACATCAAGGGCAAAATCAGCTATCGACCTCCTTTCCCTCTAGTTCTCTTCTTTTTTTGTTACAGAATTCACCCTTTTCACATTATACAATATTTATACGGGTTTCTCTTCTCAATTTGCACTTAAATCCACTCAGCCAAATGAATCAGAAAAGGAACTTGACCTTAAAGTCAAATTGGAAAGTGGCTGCATGCACAGAAAATAGGCCACCACTCAAATGATACACCATTTCTTAGCAGATGAACAGTTCTTTTTATAACAATTTATGGAAAATAAGAGAATTGTACTTAAAAATGCCTATAGCTATAGATACTCACTAGCTTGTGCCAGGCTCCAAGGCTGCCTGGTAGACCTGCAATTGTTATGTGCAAGTAGAGTTGTCATGAGAGAAAAAAAAAAACCTTACAGACTCCTCTGGTTCTTTGTATTTCTTCTTTTCTAACTCCCACATTTTCCTCATACTGCCCCTACGGTCAGTGCTGCTGATAGCCACACTCACCCACATGCTCCCCACCTGCACGCATCCAGACTGTCGCCTCACCCAGACCCTCTGTACTCCCCTGGTGAGGCATCGGGAAAGGGGCCCAGCTAGAAAATGGGCCATTCCTGCTGTCATTTGGCCCCACATAATTCTTCTCTTTTTTTTTCGATAAGGGAAACAATTTTATGGGGAGAGGCAGAGAGATGGAATATGATCCGTTTCTTCAGAGCCACTTCTAGAATAAGGGAACCGCGACACAATCCCAAACGCTGTGGGGAGGGTGAGGTGGAGAAAGGGTCTAGCTTCCTGGAGGGGCTAGGTGGGTGCAGTGACTTAGGAGGCAGTTTGTTGGGTGGGGGGGAAATGACAATCTTGCCAGCTGGTGGGAATTTGACATTTGAATACAACTTTATTAGTTTTTCTCTTTGAAAGTTGCCCTGAAGCTTAAAATTCTGGAGTGAGTGAAGAATACAAAATGGAACTTACCTGGGGTTCCACCGTCTGCAGGAATAATCGAAGATGTTGCTCAGGACTGACGAGCAGAAAGCATAGTAGCCCCAAGTCAAAGAAAGATAGAGCTCACAAGTGTGGCAGTGTTCCTATCACAAGCTCCTCTCTGCTGTTCCTGAAGGAAATGGAAGAAACTTGGTCTAGTAGGACATAAACACTCATTTTAGGATGCAAAAAAGAACTACCAGATGGCCCATGAGTTTTTAAAGCTAAATATAAAACTGGATATATCCTTTCTGGAAAATAGCCCTGGAAATCCAAGAATTACTACCCGATAAACCATAGATTATCCTTGGACTCTGATAATTCATAGAGACCATGAATTTTAGTGCAGTCTTTGGACAGTTCGTAAAATCTCGGGGACTCTCCATTCCCAGACTGGAATCAAGTTGTGAAAAAAGAATGAATCAAGATGCATAAAATTTCAAAGGAATATGGGTATATACATTACACAAAAATTGGTGATCTGATACCCACTTCCAACCAAGCCGGAGTAAAAGGGACCAGACATACCTTTATGCATGAAACGACTAAAAATCCAAATAAAATATACACAACAGTTTTCAAGACACCGGATGTCAGGAAATGAAGCTCAATGATGCCCAAGAGACAGAAGACGAATGAGGTGAGCCCTGTGGTGGCCCTGGCTTACTTCTTCATTAGAGTTTCCGGTCGCAGTGCAGGGAGGGGAAACTCAGGCAGAGTCCCACAACCATCGTGAGTTGAAGAGAGGAATCTGAACACCTATGGCGGCGGAGGCAGCTGAAATTCACAGGACATGGTCTCAGGAAGGAGAGCTACGGAGAGAGAATGCAGAGTTCTACCCTGCACCCCCACATTGTCTGCTGAGTACTGACCAGGGCATGCGTCTGAGGAAATTATTAGAGGCTGGGGAAGCCCCAGCTGCAAGGAGTGTAGGAAACAATACTAGGAATTCACACAAGACTGAAATGGCTCCTGTTCCCAGTCAGAGAGGAAATCCTCATCCTTCAGGAGGCATCAAGTAGAGTACTTAGAAGCGTTGAGCTTTAGTAGTGGGGCAAGATTAGTGTTAGACCAAATGCAGCTGTAGCTTCACCTCATTGAGCTTGGTTCAAGAATCAGGATACGCCGCATTGCTCAATCCAGCACGACGCTGAGAGTGATCGACCGACTGCCTTTTGAATCGAGTTGGAAGACACCATCTTGTAAGCTGCATGACCAAGATTAGCCAGTCAAAACATCTCCTTGTGTCTCTCAAGGGCCACTGTGGTAGGAATTATTGCCTGTGTGCATTACTGGCTATTAAGCCGTGCCTTCCAATACGGATCTCTATCTATGGCCACTGGTCTGTCTCCTCTTGTGAAGATAGATTATAAATGGTACCACCTAAAGCACAACTGTGATAATGACCTTCCTCTTCGATGGTTTCCATATTTCCTGTCTAAGCCTTTCTCCTCCTTTGAGAGAATTCCACGCCTTTCCTGCCAGCACTTGGGCTAGCTCTCTCTTGACAGGCCTTCATATTGGGAATTTTCATCTTATTTCATTATTACTTCAAGGAAGGGAATAGGGAGGAATGGAAACTGAGAAATGGATTTGCCATAAGATGGAAGCAGCTAATGTTCCCTAATCAAGGGACATTTACTGTGGACCTGCTATGTACTGGGCACTGTTCTTGGTGCCCTTAAATTAGGAAACAACCCCTTGTTTTCAAACTGTTCCCAGCAAAGACTCTGCAGGGGAGAGATGAGGTAGGAGTCCAATTTAGTTGTTTACTTATAGATAGTTGTTCTAACATTTATTGAAAAGTCAACCTTTTCTTACAGATCATCTATACCGACCTTGTCATAAACCAAATTTTTGTGTATGTGTTCCTGGATCTGAACTCTGTTCTGTCCTCCTGGTCTATGCACCTATCCTGTGCTAGTGCCGTGCCACGTTAAACGCTAGTTGACACTAAGTCTTGATATCTGTCAAGACAAGATCGAAAATCAGAATAGGCTACATTATGCTGTGGTAACAAAACCTCCACAAAATTATCAGTGGCACAGCGTGACAAAGATTTATTTCTTATTCATACTTCGTGTCCATTGTGAGTAGACTGAGAGTCTCTCCTTGCTGGGTGTTACCCTGGATCCAAGCTCACAGAGCAGGCACTATCTGGAACACTGCCATGGGAGGAGAAAATCATATGCTGAGTCTTACAATTTCCACCCAAAGGTGTGTAATCTGTTTGAAATATGAGTTTTATTTGCTTACTATTAGGGCTTTGCGCTTTTACTGTAAAACCTGTGTAGAAGCTGTTTTCATTAAACATCAAAAAGTTAAGTGAAAAAAAAATCTGCTAATTTCTGCTCATATTTCTTTGCCAAAAGTACATGGTAATACCAAATTACCAGGGATCAGGACAGTGCAATCTTGCCTTGAAAGAAAATGGAACTAAGGGTCAGTCATATTAATGTCTACTATGATCACCTACTTTTAATTTCTTTTTCAAAAATGGTTGGCTATTATAGTCTTCAGTCTTCTAATGACATTTTGCAATCAGCTTGGCACATTAAACCAACAAACCAACAAACAAAAATCAAGAACTCAAACATAAAACATTCTAATGTGAAATTTTGATAGATTGTATTGACTCCATAGAAAAATTTGAAGAGAATGTACATCTTTACTAGTGAGTCTTCCAAAACACAAACATGGCGTATTTCTTCAATGATTTAGTTCTACTTTAATGTATTTCAATAAAGTTTGATGATTTTTCTCCATAAAAGAGTCTCATATCTTTTTGTAAAGTTTATTTCGAGACACTTTATATTATTATTTCTAGAGATAGGGGTCTTACTATGTTGCTGGCCTTGAACTCCTGGGCTCAAGTGATCCTCCTGCCTCAGCCTCCCAAGTAGCTGAGATTACAGGTGTGCATCACGGTGACTGGCTGACATTTTATATTATTTGATGCTAATGTAAATGGTATCTTTTGGGGTACATTTTCTAAGTATTTATATAGAAATGCTTCTCATTTTGATTTCTTGATTTATTTTCTTGAGCAAACTTTCTAAGCCCCATTTTTTTTTATTGTTTGTTGTTTATAGGGGTACAGATGTTTAGGTTACGTATGTTGCCCTTGCCCCCCCTTCCCCCCAAGTCCCAGTCC
The DNA here is from genome assembly GCA_004363605.1 of Indri indri. Lineage (NCBI taxonomy): Eukaryota > Metazoa > Chordata > Mammalia > Primates > Indriidae > Indri > Indri indri. The sequence goes on from RJWJ010031410.1 coordinate 19,021, forward strand.
CAAGCGTGTCCATCTCTCGGAGGGTGCGCATTGCACCCTTTGTGTATGCATATATCCGTCCCCTCCTCCCCCTCGCCTCTCCCCCTTCCCCCTCCCTCCCTACCCGACATCCAATAGATGTTATTCTTATATGTACACTTATGTGTTGTTCAGTTACTACCAATTTGATGGTGAGTACATGTGGTGCTTGTTTTTCCATTCTTGGGATACTTC
>RJWJ010031411.1:0-19207 GCA_004363605.1 Indri indri
TCCTAACATTCCAAAATCATTATTTTGCTGCTCAACTCCAAATTTCTGACTAAAATTCTATTCTGTAGCTGAACTGTGATTTACTGCCTTCACAGATCATGTTTTGGAGTCTTCCAACTGATACTTGGCTTCAATTATAGCAGTTAATTGTACCACATATGAAAATGTTATTTCACATGAGGGGTCAGCAAACACTTGGGCACTCCTTGTTTCATGAAAACCACATTATTATTCTTTCACTTAATTTTTTCCCACAAGTTTGCACAGCATCTAGTAACAAACAACCTTTATGAAATTCCAAAATGGCAGAATTACTTCAGGGTTTCTTTAGCATAGTTTATTTTTCCAGCATGTGTAGGTTAGACACTGGCCCTGCTGCTATTTCTGTTTTTTAAATATACTCCATAGCAATTCAGTGAAGCTGGGAGTCATAACATGTAGGAATCTTTTGAAGTAGAAGAAATGAAAACTTAACTTTTGGTATAATGCATTTGCAGCAATTATTTTCATCCATAGTGACCTCATACTATTGTGAAAGATGGGCACATGCTATTCAAATTATCCCAATAAATTAGCAATAAGTATTACCAACAATGTTCACATACACATAGTAACAACCTACTAGTATGTTATAGTAGCAATCTCACATTTATCTTAAAGGATACTGAATTTCTAATCATGAAGATGTTTCAAATAAAATTTTACAAATTTTTACTAGGAATAATTGACCATTAATCCACTAACCACATAAACCCTTTTCTCATTTTTAAAATTCTGCTAGTTTTATTATTGATAAATACAGAGAGAATTTATTGTTTTTATGCTAAAGAGCAGAAAATCAATTTTATAGTATACCACCACAAGGGTGCTTCTACAATATTTAACATTTGAATATGATTTTAGAGAAATATTTGACCAAAGCCTCCACTATGCTCCTCAGGATTTGTTTAGGAATAGCCAAATGATGGAATGTAAGAATGATTTATATTTACTCTCTTTTTGAATCCATGAATGCAGGGAAAATGAAAACAAAATAAAAGCAAACAAGCAATAAAACTCAATCTGAATCAAGAGAAGAGAATTAGTGGCTTAAAATGCATTAAACTTCTATTAGAATATTTTAAATTGAAATAGTCAAGTTGTATTAGAGTTATTTAATTTATTCATAATCTATTCTTAAGACATTTAAAAATGTATTCTCCTGCTATTTGTTGTTGTTTTATTTCAAATTAATAAGCACCTAAGCACTAGATCATTTCCCTGAGTCCAAGCTAAAACTAACATTTCCACAATAATTTCAAAATAAATATAAGTATCACATGTACTCGCCATCAAGAAGACCCCCAAAGCAATCACTGCAGCAACAAAAATAAATAAATGGGATCTGATCAAATTAAAAAGCTTGTGCATGGCCAAGGAAACAATCATTAGAGTGAATAGACATCCTACAGAATGGGAGAAAATATTTGTTCTCTACACATCTGATAAAGGACTGATAACCAGAATCTATCTAGAACTTAAAAAAATCAACAAGAAAAAATCAAACATCCCCATCAACAAATGGGCAAAGGAAATGAACAGAAACTTTTCAAAAGAAGACAGAATATGGCCAGCAAACATATAAAAAAAGAGCTCAACATCTCTAATCATTAGAGAAATGCAAATCAAAACCACAATGAGATATCACCTAACCCCAGTGAGATTGTCTATCAAAAAATCCCAAAATAACAAATGCTGGTGAGGATGCAGAGAGACAGGAACACTCTTACACTGTTGATGGGACTGCAAATTAGTGCAACCTCTGTGGAAAAGAATTTGGAGATACCTCAAAGAGCTAAAAATAGAAATACCATTCGATCCATCAATAGCACTATTAGGCATCTACCCAAACGAGCAAAAGACATTCTATAATAAAGTCACCTGCACCCGAATGTTTATGGCAGCACAATTCACAATTGCAAGGATGTGGAAACAACCCAAATGCCCATCAATTCATGAGCGGATTATTAAAATTTGGTATATGTATACAATGGAATATTACTCAATTATAAGAAACAACAGTGATCTAGAACCTCTTATACTTTCCTGGATTGAACTTTAGCCCATTATCCAAAGTGAGGTATCACAAGATCGGAAGAATGGGATCCACTTGTACTCGCCATCAAACTGGTACTAACTGTTGAACACTAGGGTGCTCACATGGCAGTAATACTCTCCAGGGATTAGGCGGATGGGCGGGGTGTAAACTCACAATTAAAGGACACGGGGAGCATTGTAGAGGGGAAGGGCACACCTCTAACCCTTGCTAGGATGAGGCAAAGAAATAAAATGTAACCGTAAGGTTTGTACCCACATAATACCCTGAAATAAAAAATAAAATGAAATAAAACTGGCACTGACTGATCAACACTAAGGTGCTCGCACAGTAGTAATATTCTTTGGGGATAGGGGGTAGGGGGTGGGTAAACTCACAACTTATGGACACAGTGAGCAGTGTAGGGGGGAAGGGCATGTCTCAAATCATGGTTGGGATGTGGTAAAGTCATAATATGGAACCAAAATGTTTGTACCTTATAATTTCCTGAAATAAAAAAAATAAAAAGCAATAGTTTTCAGACTATTTATTTAGATGCTTTTCAAGGTAGATTAGTCACTAATAATAAGTAAATATTCTTAGGAAGACTTTAAAGGTCAATTAAGGATTGTAAGTACACCATATAGGATCATCTATATGATTGTGTTTTAAAGTTATAACTTGCCCTAACCTTTTGTTTCACATTCACGCATGTGATCAGAAACTATATAGATCATATGATTGCCATATATTTCACTTTAGCATATTTCCTGTGAAATAAAGTTGTTGTAACCAAATCCATCTTTTTTCTCTTAGGTTTACAAAAGAAATAAAACAATAATCATGTAGTTATGTATATGTGTGTGTGTGTGTGTGTGTGTGTGTGTGTGTACACACACACAGTGGCACAAACCTTAAGCAATTCTTATCAGGAGTAGATCAAAGAATATTTATTACATTGATAGTTGTATGCGACATTTACTCAGGCTATTACAAATCTCATTGCCCATATATATTTAGCAACATTTTGAAATATCTGTTGCACCTAGTTTCATTTTCTATTGAATTTTTTCCCCATCACAAATTTCCTAATAATGGCATATATGTTTAGTTTAATTTTATAAAGTGATGCAGAGAAAGGAGTTAATATGCGCATATTTCCTGCCTATAGGAAAAATTTAAATGGTTAATATAGACATTATAACTCTCTTCACATTTCCTGTAACTGTGCCATTTAATTGTGTGCAGGTTTTAGGTTTTTTTTAGATATGTGCTCTGAAATTGGTCCGAGGGCTGCTTTACCTAAACCACATTTTAAAAATTCATTCTTGGGTGTTAAATTTTGTTAATTTGTGGAGAAAAAATTGAGCCAACTAATTACTGGAATGCGGTTGGAAGACTTTCAAGAAGTTGAGAACATAAAGAAAATTTTATTTCTTAAGAAGTACTCAAGTTCTTATGTCAAAATCATTTTCCTTACAATGAATTTGGTCATGAATAGGAATGTACCACAAATCTAGCCATAGACAACATTTACTAGACATTTCTGGAAAAATCTTTCTTATGCTCAAGAAAGACAGTTGGGAAGCCACATATTCATTTCTCGCTAAATAAAATGATGGAAGTTGTATGACTTTATTACCACTGGTGGCCATCCTATAATGACTGAGTTTTATCTTAGAATGATATTTGTGGCTAATAGAATGTGGCTTAGAATGATACTGTGGCTAATAGTTCCAACAAAGGATAGCATGAATATTTAAAGAATAGATAAAGCCGTAGATCCTGAGTGAGTTATGGCATTCTGGAATCATTAATGATGTTCAAACCCTGAATATTAATTCTCAAAGTGAAAAGTTTAGCAACCACTCTCCTAGGAGGTAGAGACTGATTTAGCATTAATCTGGTCAAGACTAATAAATATATTTTCAATGTCCTTATGGAAAGATCCTTATATTATGCTCCAATTATTAGTTTTTACTAAAAAAAAAATCTTACCCCAAAATGGTTATTTTTTTTAGACAGATGGAGCTACAATATGAAAGAGAGTGAAAATCTATTGAAAATTTTTACTTTGTAGTGTCTTGTACCTAGCATTTGTTTTCTAATATTATCCCCACAATAATATTTAAGTTGTTATCATTGATTTGCCAATATAGAAAATAAAATTTACCAAAACATTAATCATGTTAGTAGTATTAATATAAATGTAGAGTATATTTTCATTTAATTTTTATCTTGTGTGCATGAAATAGCTTTCTTGTCAATGATTGACCATGATCCTACCCTCATCTGCCAGTGACGGTGGAGCAGGACACATGGTGGTTCTGTGTTTGATGTTTTTATGTTTCTGGGTCTTTTCCAAATGAGTGGCAATCACTGAATTTCCATTAAACTGCATGCAAGTCTGAACATTCCCATCCTATCATTTCAGTTCTGTTTCATTCACTTTAAAATATTTTCTATAGTAAGAGTTATTGATATAATGGATTTATGAGTATTAGTGATGTAAAAAGAACACAAAATGGATTCTTGTATATCATTTAGGAGAACTTTTGGTCATGATAGAATTGATCATAAATAGCTAACCATTCCACTGTATACATTTTGTAAGGTTTATTACATGGTTTTGGAAGCAATGTTAAGGTTTTGGCACAGTTGCTAGTACTAGTTAGCCGTATTATAGAAACCTGCATCACCTTTGCATAGAGGGAAGCAGGTCTATTTTATTGTCACGGAATTTTGTCTGTGTCATATTGTTGAATAAAAATGTGGGTCATGCTAATAAACTGTATGACAACATAAACTTTAAAATACATAAAAACACATTAGATATTGGTAAAGGTGGTAGCCTCCAATGATGAAATATCATTTGACTTTTATATTTCTCTCTCTCTCTCTCCCCCTCTCTCTCTATAAATAGATAGATAGATAGATAGATAGATAGACAGACAGATAGATGATTTTCAGGGCTTTGTATGGTTTTACATTTATCTTCCCTAAACAATTATTCTTAAAATTTCCTTCCTCACTGATCTCTTTGAAGATCTAGCGAAAGTGACATAGGTTTATTCCCTGAGAATCTTCTAAAATATTATGGTGGCTAAGAAATTGGTCATAACTGTCAGCACCAGTGACCGCTGATGTAAAAGTAAATATGTCATGCTATCTAATGGAGAGTTTCCATCACTGTGACAGAGTCATTAATGTGTTCATTCATTTATCTGGCAAAAGTAACTGATTGCTGAATATGTGTCAGAAACTATTCTAAAACTGGATAATGTACTGGGAGGCAAGGTGAAGTCCGTAACCCCATAAAGCATTTTGGAGGTCAGTAGACAACTCAAATAAATAAATGACAATCTAGTTTAATGTTGGGTACGGGAAAGTGGCATGAATAAAAGAAATAAATGTACATGATAAGAGGTTGAGAAAATAGTAAGGGATTGAGAGCAATGGGGAGTTTTTTGAGAAGTTGATTATAAAATGAATCTGTGATTATGTGAAAACTGAGCAGAGACCTGTTTAAAATAATAGTATAATGTATGTCAATAGGTCAATATATAAATAGTTCAGTTCATCCTTTTGGTTTTTATTTTTCTACATACAAGTTTTATGAAAAGAAAAATTCCTATTTTTTGGGCTCCTGGACATGACATCTTTCCTAAAGATGGCAAATATTTCATTTTCTAAATAAAAACTTCCTCTATAGGGAAAAAAAAAAATCTCTGCTTTCCATGAAGAGGTGAAATGTTTACAGTGTTGAGTCACGTGCCTCCCTTCTTACCTGTCTGTTTGTGGCTGTATTTATTGTTTTTTGTTTTTATTTTTGTCTCACTCAATGTATCATGATACCTGGAAGTGGAATAGATGTGTTAATTGCATATTTTTGATATTTACAAATACTTTCCTCTTTTATTTTTAAGGAATTTCAGCTTCTTTTAAGTAACATTCTTTCTTTTGGTAATTGTTGGACTATGTCTCAATTACTCCAGATATTTAAAAATATTTGCTCCCAACTCACTGAATTTCTATGCATTAGTTATCTTATGATAATCGTTGGTGAATTGATCAGTCACATATATAATTTACACAGAGCTTGTCTTTCTACCTCTTGATCTCCTCATTTTCTGTCATTTTTTTCACCACCCCATATCAATCATTTATTTCTTTGGGCATAGTATAACACTTCTAAAAATCTTGATCAAAAATCTCACTTTTAACATTATCTCTTGCCTTTACAAATTGATTTGTTCAGACACATTTCCACATCCTTCAGAATTACTCATAGGTCTCGTTAAAACAGAAGTTTTTGGGCCTTGCCACCAGAGGTCTGATTCAGTTGGTCTAAGATGGGACCTTAGAATTTGGTTTTCTAAAAGTCCCTTGATGATGTTGATGCCACTAGTTTGTGGATTACATTTTAAAAGCTGCTTTGTATAACAACCCATCTCATCCCCACAAACATCACTCACTTCAAACACCCACAATACTTTCCTTCTGTCATAAGTGCCTGTAATAACTTCACATCTACTTAAATGCAAATATTTGTATCCTCTGTGCCTCACTAAGCAGCACAAGATGATTGGTGAAGCTGTACTGTCTCTTCTCAAGTCAAATTTTTCTAACTGACTCACTCTTCCATTATACAAAATGTTGGCTATTTCCCCTTTCTCACCTTCTTATAGGAATTACTAATTGCTCTTGTAAAAATAAAATGAAGTTAAGATTGCCATAGCTTTAAAACCTAAGAATAATACATTTGCTGAGTAGAATTTCAACCATAAAAAATGAGTATTGAGATTTGAAAACTACGGAACTCTTGAATAAAAAGACCAATGTAATGTTTACCCAAAAACCATGAAGAATTTTCTTATTGAAGACCACTTTGAAAAAAACTATATTAGATACTTTGAGGAAAATCAAATAACTTTCAATTCTGGAAGACTGTTTTAAGTTGGGAGAAGGCAGGGAATCAGGAAATGGATTTCTAATGTACAGTTTGATGGCATTTGATTCTCCCAAGTATTAATATTCAGCTAAGTATTTTTTAAATTTTAAATATGCCAATAATATCTAATAATTTTTTTAAAATTTGTTGAGTATAGGGAAGAAGCAAGGTTTTCACAACAACCAAGGTACAGAAACAACCAATGTGCCCATCAACGGATGAATGGATAGAGGAAATGTGGTATATACACAATGGAATACTGCTCAGCCTTACGAAAGGAAGAAAATCCTGCCGTTTGTGACAACATGGATAAACCTAGAGGACATTTCGTTCAGTGTAATAAGCCAGGTACGGAAAGACAAATACTGCATGTTCTCACTCATATTTGGAATCTAAAAAAGTTGATCTCATAGAAGCAGAGTAGAATCGTGATTACCAGGGCCTGGGACAGGTGGGGAGGGAGGATTGGGGAGATGTAATCCGTGGATGCAAAATTTTAGTTACGTAAGAAGAATAAATTCAAGAGATCCATTGCACAACACAATGTCTAAAATTAATAAAAATATATTGTATTCTTGAAAAACGCTAAAACGAGAAAGAGGCAAATCTTCATATTCATATTACATAGATCACAACTTCTTTTTAATGAGTACTGATATACAAACTGAAACTTTTAAATTAGCATATTTTGCCTGAAATAATATATATAGTTCTCTCAAGATGCTAATATATTACTGTGGTGTATAGCAGCTTTGAAGCATGACATGTACTTGAAATCATATAAATGGTAGTTACTGCTGTTAAGAAAGCCACCAAAATAGGAGTTTTATTTCAATAATCATTTCAAAATGCATGTGTCAGTATTTGCTTTGATGGTTAGTGGATTTCAGAGTGTGGAAAACAGTGTTGTTTATTTTTTGTCCCCTTTCTCTGTTTTTATCTTATTTTTTAAAGCACATTAAAATCATATAAAATCAAGGGTGGTGATTTATATTTTTGAAAGTTAATCAAGATCAGGGGGCAAACTATTGATCATTAACTATTTGATTATATAAAATATTATGTGGCTTTAAACTTAGTCATAAATGCATATATTTTTCTAACAGTAACTTTTATTGTGGCACTTATATCTGACATATCAACATAAAAATTAATGCTTTATACATCATAGGTCACAAAAGAATAAAAACCACAAAATTATGTATTTTCTAATTTTCTCTATAAAGAGAAAATTTGGAAAATATATTTACTAAAGTCCATCCCTATAACAAGTCCAGATTTATATATTGCCCATTGAGGATTTCATCAAACTAACTTTTTAAAAATACTTATTATAGATTTTTCTACCATATAATATGACATTAATATAATACGACAATCACATCATTAGATATGTATATTTTTCAAAGAAATTGGTTTTACTTTTTCTCTAATATAATTTCTCATAACTTTTCATCTCATTTTATGAGCCTCTCAGGATAACTGTGACTTTTTCTAGTTTTTACAAAAAAGAGAACAACTTTGAATGATAACCCCATAATTTTCTTCTCTTCCTCTTATTTAGCTACCAAACTAAATGCTTATAATGAAAACCATAATTCACCTCTTGTCCAAGAAAAATTCAATAAAAATGATGAGAGAGAAACAATGAGTATTATGCAAAAATCTTGATATTTTCTACAAGATCGAGTGCCATTTCAGACTTGTCACAAATCCTTGGGGCACTTTTTGAATAAAATTTGTTTTTCATACATTCTCAGTGTTTGCATATTTTTCTTGCTTACTCAATATGCCTCTACTAGCATGTTCAGTGCAACAATTACAAATTTGCATTTTGTCATTTTATAATCCTGTTTATTTTTATAACAGATTATTATTTATTTAAAAGTTAGTGATAAAAGCCTCAGTTCATCACCTTTAAGATGCTATGTAATGTAAAAAATCACTACTTGAATAAAAATACTTCCAATTAAATTTACCTACCTCCTGATTTTAGAAATTTTAACATGGGAAATACGGGTCACACAACTATTGATATATGATATACTTAGATTTGATTTTCAAAACATCAATTTATTTCTCTGACAATAAAATAAATAGCAAAAATACACATTTAACAAATTCAAATAAAATTCAAACAATTTTAAATAACGTGAAGGAAAGCCTCTTGTTAAATAATCTGTGGGATTAATTTAAAAACACCATTCTTTTAGAGCCTTTGTGAACTTTAAGAAGGTCATGTTTAGTAATATTATGAGACTTCTGTTTGAAAATCTCAATCTTTAATTTCAAATTTGTGAACTGTGTAGGAACAGAAATACCAAATAGCTTACAAATTGTTTGCCAGACCATCAGTGAATTGGAGAGTATAGTCAACTCTGTACCCTGAATTTGAATCTCTAGCAGTCCGGTTGAGAAGATACGTAATTTTGCTGAGCTTATTTGCCAAGACCAGAAGTGTAGATTTTGAAAAGAGCCAATACCTATTCTGAAGAAATTAAAATACTGATAGGATCATTGAAAATAGAGCAAATAGATATAGAAAAATACATCCTCAGTGATTCTGGTGTTTGTAGGCATCCTGCGATCCGTACCTCTAAACTTAGGGTCTATGTGCAAGGGAAAAATCTTAAGAAGTGCTGATAATTTGGGAGAATAATGAGATAAGATATTCAATGGGACAAGAAAGCAAGTTAGGTAGCAAAGTTTGTAGAGTTAGGGTGGTATTAGAAATTTGGTGCAACATAAATGAATTAAGATTTTTATTTGTGAGCAGTCATAATAGAGGTTTTTTATTTTTCTAAAGGTGCATAATTTCCATTTTTTGGGCAAATTAATTGCATCTTCTCATAATTGCAATCTATTGCTAGTGCACTTAACCTGAGAAACAATGGCTCTCTCCTGTAGACTTGAAACATGCAACAGGTGAAGTTGTTCTAAGTGACTTTACAAACTAAGTCAGACATTCTTTCATATATGCAGTGTGTGTATGCTAGGATAAATAAACATACCAAAATAAGATAAATATGAGACTAATACTTTTCAATTAACTATGACTTATCTTACACTATTTTATTTAATTAGTTTTGAATATCGTTTCTAAGGGTTCTTCATTATCCCAACAGTTATCTGAAAAATGGAAGTGGTGTATTTTGTTTTGTTCTTATTATCAGCATTCAGAATAAAGAGTTTAAATAAACTTGGGAGTATAGAGGGAGATTTACAATAAGTCATAAGTTCAGCCTATACCAAAAAAACAAAACCAAAAAAAACATAACATTATAACATTATAACTAAAACTTTCCTTGCCAATTTTATAGATTAATAGACCTATTTTTATTTTCCATTCTGAATAATAAATTGAATTTTCACAATGAACTTGTGTAGTGACAATTACAGACTTTTCATTTTGGGAAAACATATGCTTATAAAGGGGTTTGGCTGAAACTCAAATGTAAGCTTTTCAGAGTTATTCGAGCCCAGGGATCCGTCTGACACATAAAGTGCTTATGGGAAAAACGTTTAAAGTAAACATTCCAAGAACTGTGGGAAGGTTAAATGAATCTCCTCTGTTGACCCATCCCAGGAGTATATCAGTCACAGCTTTGTAGAGCCTGCAAAACATCAAGGGGAAACCACAGAGCTATAAAAAACAAAGTAAAACAGCACTTTTAATCCCCATGTGAAGTCCAAGCTACTCGCAGTATCAAAATCACTTGTGCATGAAGTGTTAAATTATATATTTTGAAAAGGTGTCATGTGTAAAAAATATTGATTTGCATGTTTGCCATATAAAAACAGGCATACTTTTATGTTAGGACTTCTAGTTCGTATACATTTCATACTTAAATATCATACTTCTCAAAGCCTACCAAGAGATTATAAATTCAAGTGTTACATTACTATATGTAAAATATTTTATTAATTATCTTATAAATGTCAAGAACTATAACTTTAAAACTATTTTATATCTACATTTTAGTGGCATACTTATCGATTACTTAATTCACTCACTACTGCATTTCTCTGAGTAAAAATGCCATCATCAATACTTAACTGAAAAAGTCCCTCATTTGTAAATGTAAAGAATGTAAAGATGCCTTCAAATCAAAGAAGTTAAAAAGTTACTTGTTGAAATATTTGGATTAAATATTGTTAAAATTATTAAAAAATAGGACAGAAAGCATTAGCAAGTACATATTTAGATTTAAAATATGATATAGAGATGGGGTAATTCAAATGTGAAACTCATGTAGGTATTCAATCAAATACGTGAATTCTACCAAATACAGAATGCAAGACCATTGTCCTTTATGACTTTATTAAGAAGATTGAAGTGGTTGAGAATCGTTGTTTATATAAGGTCATATTGAAAGAGAAAAATTTAAAATTATACTGAAGATGAAGAATATAGAATCTTTTTCTGCTCCAGCTGTAGATAACAATGAGAAAAAATGGGAAAATTCATCTGTAAATATTGAGAGAATGCAGGAATTTCTTTTGCATGCAGACTGGTCCAATTTGACCCAGCTAAAATGTCTGTGAATGTACAAGCCTTATTTGTACTGTTACTATCCCCAAAGTGTGTTTCGTTATCAAGCAAAATTTTACCAAGTTTTAAGCAATTATTTATTTAAAAATGAAGCAATTAATAATTCATGAGACACATATATTATCTCAGTGGTTTAAACAGGTAGGATCTTCCAGGTATTTTAAGATATTTGTGTTGAACTACTAACACATTACAATTCAGTTCATTATTAAGGTAACATTGATTATCCTGCTTATTCAAGGGCATTGTCATGAATTCAGCATAACATTTTATATGTCATAAATTAACAACTGATAAATTATTTCTAAGAAAAAAGATTCTATTTTTTGCTGGATATTTTCAACATTTTTTAGTCATCCCTTAGATTTTTTTGAGATTTTCTTTTTTCTTTTTTTGTCCTTTTCTCATTGCCATTTTAAAGCCATGAAAATCTTACATATTTACTAAATTTTTATATATTTTATATGGCTACAGCACAAAACTGAAATCTAAATTTGTTTAAGTATTTGATGGCTGATACTATTTTTTTGAGTTTATTTGGTTTTCTACTTTACAAATATATCTCATTAATAATTCTGAGATATTCCAAAAGAAAAATAAAAAGAAAGGAATCTCTTCTAAGCAAGGTATACAGATACTAGTTTTACAATTAGTGGAAGCATCATATTTATTTAACTGAATTTTTGCTTTTGTTCACATCAAAATATTCCCATGTCTTTTATAATACTACTATACCCATTCGGAATGATATGATATTCACATTCACAGGATTAAATATGTGGCTGATAAAATATTTGATGAACTCCTTTAATATTAAAGGGAAAATAAAATGTGAAAATAATCAATGATCACAATTATCATCTATACTTCATGCAGAAGTCATTACCCCTGCAGTAGAAACTGCAGTGGCAAACTGTGCAATGAGTGATTCCCAAAATGATAAATATAAAATAACCTACTTTTTGCCATGCAGTAAAATATGAAATGCAAGAAATAAGAAGGATATTTCTACAAAAATCCACTCTGATTTCCAGAAAAGAGAGTATGTGATTTACAAACCAATATTTTAGTAACTTTTATAAATAATTGGCAGCCTTTTTCTTAGAGTATGTAAAAAAGGACTGCAATTGAGAAAGTCTTACATAACACTAAATTTAACTTTCACCTATTTTCCAATTACTGTATTTAATAGACTTATCACAAACATCAACAGTCTTGCTTCATACATTGTTAGATAAGCAATTTGCAATAATACTTAGCTCTTACAGTTATGACATGGGTACATTTATTAAACTTTTAGATATAAACTAATCACCAGAACAAAGAGAATGAATAAACTTAATTCTTTTCATAGAAACGTAGATAATATTAGTTGTTTGTGAATTAGCAGGTATTAATATCAGTTATATAGGTTTAATGTAAATAAGCAAGTTATTTAATAGTTTAAACCTACTATATTTATATTTCTTGTAAATTATTTAGCATGTTTATAAGAGTTATTGTGAAATCACTGTCTGCTAACTCTAACATCTGTGTCATCTATGCGTCTGCCTCTAAGGACAATTTTTTTCTTGGTTATGGTAGGAAAACCTAGATTATAGTTTGCTAGGTTATGCTAGGATTTCCCACTTTCACATCATTTTCATAACTTTTGTTCATATTCAGAACATCATGTATAAAAGAACAATAGAGTGAGAAATATATATTTTTTCTGGTTTACTCATTTTCCAGAGAATACAAGACAATTTGTTGCCAATCATTCAGAATACCCCAAAAGTCAAGTTGAGCTCCGATGGAGGAGCTGGGTTAGTCCAGTCTCTACCTTTTCATATCATTTCTAAGTGGCTGTGTATTTTGATGCTGTGTTAGCTCAGGGGAGATTGACTGCAGTTTCAAATATGTTTGTTACCATTTCTGTTAAAATCCAGAAGGACGTCCTGTAAAACAAATATAGCAAAAAAGCACAAGATGTTGTGAGTGTTCTTTGTTTACCAACCCTTTCTTTCCTGTTCTCCAACAGAAAACCTCCAGAGAACGGGGTGGGGATTGTCAGGCTTAATGATATATTTCTGTATTTTTTCTCTTTCAACTTCTGACCTATCTTTCCAGTCCTCACTGTCATCAAAGTCTAAGTCTGTATATTCTTGTCTTCCACAGTCTCCCCGTTGATGGCAGGAACCTTCCCCACCTGCTTGGTCTGGTTGCTCAGAAACAGTTGAAAGCTGTTTACTTTCCTGTAACTAGAGAGGGCTTAATTATCTTTACAATCCAATTAATTCCAGGTATATTTCATTCATCAGTCTTTAAAGCCACAGACACATTTTTTTCTATTTTTTTCTCATTATCATGGGATAAAGGACTTTTGCATATATATACACCTGGCCAGAAGCAGAAATCTAGCCAATACATTACATAACATAAGACAAGTGGGGTACTATGCTTTGTACAAGGTTGTCACTTATTCAATTCACCCCAAAACATAACTGTGAGATATACCATGAGGTAAAGGAGAGTGTTAAAGCTTAGACAAAAATTTAAATAATTGAACTGCACATTCACCATAAGGAACCCTTGAGAACGTGAGATAGAATATACCATCGGAGCCCTCCATTTTGCCCCTAAGTCTCCCTCCTAAGGTCATTTTTCTAGTATTAAATTTCAGTCTTATTACTGGTATCTTAAAAACCCAAACGTAACTTCTTACTATAGTTTCATGAATATATTTTTAAAATTTTTACAATAAAGTAATAAAAGACAGGCAGACAATTATAAAATGGGCGAAATTCTGTAATGATCACTTTAACAGAGATTATCAAAATAATAAATACAGAGAAGTACATTAAAATACAAATGTGGACACATACATATATATAATTTATGCAAAAGTGGTTTTTGATTTATTCATTGTGTTATTTACAGGCTACTGTACAATATTATATAAATATTTTTATTAATGAAGAAAGCTATACTTATAAATATATGTGAATTTTAATCCTTGGAATTATTCTCATTTCTTCAAATTCTCATTATATTTATATATTAATAGATGATATTTTAATCAGTAAGAATCACATCTCCAGTACAAGAATAGACATTCCATTAAAATTTCTCACCTGCATTTTGTCTTAAAATGCTGTGATTTTAAAATATTTGAAAATGTGGAAAGTATGATACATGAGCTCACTGGGTAAGCCTTAACTTTCTTTATATTAGAGCTTTGCCAACTGAAGCCACTCCTTCTGAATCAGGTGGAGGGAAATGGAGAAACAATGCACATAAAGTATAACAAAGCAGCACTCGTGCAAATCCCTGGGTGATGTGCATTTCATGGACCAGAGACTTTGACCTATGCAGGTTAGTGCTATTTCTCTTATGAAAAACACTCCTACTGGTCTGAGGTGACCTTGAAAAATATATGGTCTGGTATTTGGTAACTAATTCTAGATATGAAATGTTTTTCTTCAAAGGAAGGGAATTCTAGTTGATGTCTGTTTATTTAAAGCAAAAATGCAAGACTACATAATTTAAAAGACTGGGATGTTCAATTGTATGTCCATAAATATTTGAGAGGAAAACATCCTTCCACCCATATACACAAACAAGTACACACAACACAATTTGTAAATAACCTGCAATAGTTTTTGTCATCTTATAGTATTGTTAATATTTTCAGGCCATTTTTTTCCTGGCGTCAAAGTTGGTATTTGATGTGATGGCTTTAACAGGTGTTTCATTTTCTACCTTGCATTAGTGTTATTTGAATGCTGCAATCATTATTGTTTTCAAAGCACCTTTTGCTATGAAATCCGTGATATAAAACTAAATCGTATTTACTTCAGTTGTATTCTCTTTTTCTATTAACATTTCAAGCTGTTACATCTTTGGTAGAGCTCGTCAACTTTTAAAACCCACCGATAGCAGTATTTAAAAAACATAGGTTTTCCCCTCCAAGCTGCTGCTATAGTATTTTAAAGAACTAAACTCATTTTCAGATAATTGTATCTGTTAGACTGAACCATCGTTTTTTTTCCAGAGGGAAATACTTTTTTCTTCTTATTCTTCTTTTGTAATGATTACTTCTCCAGCTTTGCACAATTAACAGTTTTACTTCCTAGCTCTTGTATACATTAATTTAAAAATCTTTAATTGCTCCTGTTAAGAACAACTAAGAAGAAATTGGCTTTCTCTTTCTTACATGTTTTCTTGCCCTATATCTATTTCTAATCACTATCTCATTTAAGAAGAAAAGGTGATTCTAAAATACATAATGTATTTAAATTATCTCCTTGCTAATGTTACAACTAGGTAATAAGACCTGCTCAAACTCAAAACCAGGATCCAGAATCACACACTGAAGTAGTTCCATTTACCTTTCTATCGGAAAATATTCTCTTTGCCTGATCTCACAAAGCACATTGTATATGCTTGCAATTGGACTTTTTTAAGTAATTAGAATATAAATATCTTGTGAATTTATTATAAAATAGGGAAATCAAATCTTAATATGCAACGTATTTTTTTGTTTTGCATTGCACACATTTGATAGAATGAAGGTGAGGAGCCAAAACTCAATACTATCTGTCTGCTTTGGGTATACTGGAGGGAGAAAAAAACACCAAATTTCCTTCATTGCCTTGATTAGATAGTATTTTTCTCTTTTTATCTTGTGTCCAAACCTCCCCCACTACCATTGTTACCCTCTTTAGTACTGAAGAGGCTTCATGCCATGGTCTGATTAACCAGTGCCAATCAGGCAGGGCAAAGCATTACATTGATCATAGGCCTCTTCTTACTCTTTATCTTTCTTTAGGTGTATTTTAAAAATTTATTTATTTATGTAATTTGTTTATTATTGCATTAGGGTTTCTTCAGAGAAACAGAACCTATGTAACTCTTATTGGTTCATTCATATATATATATATATATATATATATATATATATATATATATATATGCAAAAGTTAAGGCTTATCCAGTGAGCTCACGTATAATAATTTCTACATTTTCAGATATTTTAAAGCCACATTTTAAGACAAAATGCATAAGATGAGAAATTTTAATAGAATGCTTATATGTGTACTAGAGTTGTGGTTATCATGAGTTAAAATATGTTTGAAAATAACATGAATTTGAACTAATAATAATGATGAGAATAATTGCAAGGATTAAAATTAACATAAATTAGTGAGTATAGCTTTCTTTATTAACAAATTTTTATATCTCTTTGTGCAATAGCATGTAAATGTTATAATAAATAAATAGAAAATCTTTTATATAAATTATATGTATACATACATGCATATTTATATGTATGTGTCCATGTGTTTTTGTTTGTTTATATATTGCTGTATTTATGTTATGGTTAATTTTTTCAGGCTATTGTTTTTATGGTATCAAAGTTCATCTTGACTTTATACCTTTAACAGGTAGGTGTTCTGTCTGCCACCTTACATTACTGCTATTTGAAGGCTGTAACCATAATTGTTTTTGAAGGACCTTTTCCTACAAAATGTGTGATATAAAAATTAATTGTATTCAATTGTATTCTCTTTCCTATTAACATTTCAAGCTGTTAAATCTCTTAGACTTACAGGAGATTAATTATAACATATTAGTCCATGAGATTATGGAGGCTGAAAAGTCCCATGATGTACCAGCTGCAAGATGAAGACACAGGAAAGTCAGTGGTGCAGTTTGAAGGGCTGACAGCCAGAGAGCAGATGATATAGGTTCTAGTCTGAGTCTGACTGTCTAAGAATCAGAAGCTCTGAGGACAGAAGACTGATGTCTTTGCTGAACAGTCAGGCAGAAAGCAATTCAAACTCCCTCTGCCTTCTTGTTCTAGTCAGGCCCTCAGTGGTTTGTGTGATGCCTAGCCAGATGGGGAGAAACATCAGCTTTACTCATTCCACCAATTCAAATACTGGAAACACCCTTAGAGATACACCTAGAGATAATGTGAAACCAGCTATCTGGGCATCTCAAGGTCAGTCAAGTTCATATATAAAATTAACTATTATGATTATTTATTCATTTAATAGTAATTTTCAGGGAGGTTCTTACAGATTTTTGTATTTTACTTTCATTTTAGAAAGAAAGGCAGCCACAATTTATTTACCTATCATTGATAAGCAATTGTCTTTCTCACTTTGGGCCATTATAAATAAAGCTGCTGTTAGTATATATGGTGGACATGTATGCAAGTTTTCTGGTACGCAAATGCAAAGGTACAATTCATTAATTACACTTGGTATTCATATTTTCAACCATTTTAGATAATGCCAAATTATTTTTGAGACTGATCATAATCATTTCCACTTCCTCGCCTTTCCCTGACCTGTCAATGGATGAGTTGTCGTTTCCCCACATCCCCACTGACCCTGGGTAGTAACAGACTTTTTAGTTTATGCTCATCTGCTGTAATGTCCAGTGGCATTTCACTGATGCTTTAAATTACATTTTTCTGTTTATAATGTGGCTGGGCACTTTTTCACTAGTTCATGGACAACTTGGATTTCTTTTACTGAAGCGCCTATTCAAGTCACTTCCTCACGTAAAAAAATAAAAAGGTTGTTTTTATCTTATTGAATTGTGAAAATCCACATTTTTTATGGTTTCCTTATCAACAATACGTGTGCAAATTTGTTCTTAACTTCTGGGGCTTTTTTTTTTACCATCTTCTTGTTATCTCTAGTCTCAAAGTGTGAGCAATTTTTCTCTTCTTACGTCAGTACTTCCATGTAATCTTTTGATCTACACCATTTTTGTCTTCTCAATAAAATTTTCTCTTGAAGTTACCCATTGTCTCATGCATAATCCTTCTTCCCCTTTTTAACTAGATCGTTTCTTCGGTTTTCGCACATGCTTTAGTATCAAGATCTTCTTTGCTCTTCTGTTGAACAAAGTAGAATATGTGGCCATGTTGCTTTTGAAATGATTTCTGTCAATTTAGGTAGAAGTCAGATTGTGCTTAAAGCACCTCTCTGTTGTTCCTCATTTCTGAACTATTTAGGTATATTTCGGTCATTTTTGTTGTTGGCCTAAACCTGAAAATGATAAATAACATCTATAAAAAGTCTCATCTTATTTCAAAAACCTATAAAGTAAAATTATGGAATTTCATAAGATAGTGGAGGAAGTTGTAGACTTATAATCAAGGTTCATGTATTTTGTGGGGGTAAGAGTTTTGGGGATAATCAAGGTATCAATATGCAGGATCCATCTTATTTTTTGTTTAAATTTGTTTTTCTTTTTTAATATAACGGGGCCATAATTATTGGGTATCTATTATTTGCAGTATACTTGAACTTCACGGATGCTAAAATAAATAACACATCATTCTGCCAAGAGAGCATGCAGTTTAGAAGACAAACCATGGCTAGTGGAATCTGTGTGTTGACAAATTATAGGACTGTACAACAAAACATAGAAAAGGAGAGAAGATGAAGATTTTGGGATGCAGGAAAAAAGTTGTGGAAGTGAGAACATCTGATCAGAGTCTAAATGACTGAGTCAAGAGAGCAAGAGATGAAATACAAACAGGGTAGGTGCAGGAAGCAAGAGTGTGCATGGTATGTGTGCCTTAGATTTTATAGGGCAGAGTAATGGTTCTCAAACTTGCAAGTACATC
>RJWJ010031412.1:0-19239 GCA_004363605.1 Indri indri
CCAGAAGCCACACCTGAAACAACTCCTAATCTCAGTAATCTCTCTCCTTGCTCTGGTTAGAGAATGTCATAGTGTGCTGGGCAATCAAGGTTATGTGATCTGATGGGCCAGATCCGATTAATGTTTTTAATTGTGTTTTCAAGATCTAACACACCCAGGGAGATTTGTTCCAGATGAATGCAGTACAAAATGAAAAATAAAATAAAACCCCCTCCAAGCACAATATTGTTCTAAATATTTCTTTGAGGCATCAGCAGGTTTTAAATCATTGGAAGATAGGTTGAAGGCATTCGCTACATCACTGTGCCTTTCCCTGTTATTTGAAATAAATTTTAGTTTTAAAGAGTTTTCTGCATAGCTCCATTCTCTACCTGTCATTGGCGATCTCACCCATTGTATTAAAATAAAAGGGATTAGGAAAAGAGAAGTAACAAGTCCTAATGTGGATAACTGTTACTCTAAAGAGGATTTTATGTCACACCCAATGTTTTCTCATAGTGCATAAAAATTTCTGTGTGTGTGCGAGTATGTGCATGCTTTAAAAGGTTAAAGACAATATGAAAACTTTGTTGAGAAAATAGTGTGTGAAAGGTGTATGTGATAGAGCAAACCAGTATATAGAAATTAACAGAACAAACACATTTCACTGCTGTTTGTATAAATACACGCGTTGTTGGGATATTTAAAAATATTAAATCAAAGAATTTAATCATGGAATTTCTGAAAGTTATTAGATTCCTTGCTTGATAAACATATCTTATAAAGCAGAACTACATAGTATTCGAATTGTCCCTTAGAGTCTGTAAACAAAAATAAATTTGGGGGGAGGATATTTTTGAAAGTAAATAACTTGGATTTAGGTCAGTAAACATATACAAACATGGGGCTTGCAAACTGGCTAGGTTCCTCTTGGTACTCTTGGTTCAACAACTAGTTCTTACGACTTGCAACTAAGGAAATATCTTTGCCTACTAAGATGATACCCCACATCTAATGCCATGTTGGTTGTTGGTGGTGTTGGGGAGTATAAAAATTTATCCCCAGTATATTTAATTATGTGAAACAATTAAAAACCTAGGGCTTTACTTGTCTTTGATTTTGCATTACTTTGTATTTTCTCTTTGAATTTAAGTAGCCCCTTAGAAAAATTTTTTAAAAAAAATACTTGTTCTCCCCCTTACAATTTAGAAGAAAAAAAAATTCAGCATAATCAGGGGCATTAGGTGTTTGGGGAAAAAAGTCTTGTTTGGAAAATCAATTTCACATTAAATCAGTCACTGAGAGTGCACAAAATGAATTGTGTTGAGTATGGACTAGGAGATGTGGTCCTTGCCCTAGATCAGCTCGTGGGAGAAATTTACACCCACGTATGAGGTGAAAACGTATGGGAGTTACTAACTAATGTGTTTAAAATGTACACACTAATAAACCACACGCAGTTTACAACGGGGCCTCTGCATTATTAAGCTCCATTTTTACGTAGTCAATGAAGCAGTTTGTCATGAAATGCTTCCTAGTAGAGTATCCATAAGCTCTAAAGCAAAATAAATATATAAACCTATTTCCAATGTTTAAGCTATGGCTATTACCACTGAGGCTTTGTCCCTAATTTAGATTTTCATGTAAATCTAAAATCACATAAACATATAGCAAATTACGTGAGCATCTTGAGCTAAATACCACAACTATTTGAGCCTGGTGGGAGTAGTTGGCTTGATTGTTTTAAGCTATTCACAGTGGGAGAACAATTTGTTGACAGTGGCCTGGAGTAAGTGTGGAAAGCTAGGGATCTTTGCAGACTGGGAACTATCACACAATCATCATTTTGATAGCCACCTTCACTCCTTAAACACACAGGTTCCGGATGTACTGTTTCTTTACCTTGAAGTCCGGAAGCATCACTTTAAAAGCAATATGTGCTGATGTGTAACTAGCCAAAGAGCAGGTATTTGAAAGAGATGATGTTTCAGGAAGCTAATAGGATAGGAACTGTTTGAAATTGTTTCAGTATGAATACAGTTGCTAAAATAACAATGTAGTTTGGTTTTAGTACAGGAAAATAAAATGCAAGCCAAGGATATCTTTTTCTTTTAAATAAGCCTCCAAAGGAGTAGAGAAAACTTCTCAACTTGCATAGTTGAAAGGATTTGCACTGTGTAAACCCCCAAATTATGTACAGGTTTAAGTTGGAAATTTTGGGGAGATGGTTGTTTATTTCATTATTCTCTGTATTCTTTGTTGATTGATTCCATTTCTGTTAGCCTCTTTGGTTACAGTAGATGTGTGTGTTATGATTCACTGGCCAACTCTGTCTGTAAACATCAGGAGACCTTGCCAGTTCCAAATTGACAATTTGGCAAATGTAGAAATCAACATTGGTGCAGAGAAGCTAAAATTTCACAGGCAAAATGATTTTTGGGTGCCATTTGATATGGTGGCATTTGGAAAGAAAAACCCTTTGATATTATTAATTTATAGCAAAAATTTTGGGTAGGTAGCATAATCTGCCAAACTATGGCTACTGTTTTCTCCATGCTACCTTGCATTTTTCACCATTTGTCAGTTATGACTTTCCCTTTTACAGGATCTGTACCAAAAAGGAAAATTAAAATTGAATATGGGATCGGAACATCCCTTCACTTTTTTTGTTTTTGGTAAAGTGCCATTTGGGCTGATTTTAATTTGGAATTTATGTAGGCTTTCTCCTGCTCAAATTTCATGTTGCAGTCTGTCTCTATCAGTGTTTATCAAAGTGGGAACAGAATGGTAATTGCTGGAGGCGAGACCCTGGGATCTGCCTTTGCAACAGACATCCCCAGATAAACTTAAAGAGACATTGTTTTAGGTGTTTTCAGGAACCATCACTTCCTGTCGGAGATGCTCCGAAAGGAAGTAAAATGTATCTCCTTCCCATCCTCCACTCCCTAGACACACACACACACACACACACACACACACACACACACACACACACACACGATATTTTACTTGGCATTTTGACAGAAGTTTTCATGTGGAAGAAATTAATCTGGATGGCTAAAATTGGATTGTCCAAGAATTTAGTTTACCCAATACTGCCACAGGCTCATGCAGAGCTGACATGTAGTATAACTTGTCTCGTACTCCTAAATGATCAATTTAGGTTTAATAGTTATGAGGGAAAATAATTTTCAGGATATTTCCTGAGTTTCAAAAATAGGAGGTTAGTTCTTCAATTATTGTCAGTCATTGTCATCATTAGCAATGGCGATTTAAAACAGTATGCTTTTAAATTTGAGCTGGGAGGTCTAGAATGGTTTCCACAATGTGGGGAGGATCTTGACTGAGAGCTGATAATTTATAGCAAAGAAATATTCATGCAGAAATCAGTCAATACTAAAATCTAATAGTATAAAATTCAGTCATTTGTGTCTTTGTTGATGTTTTTCACCTGAAATTTGGGCCATTTAACTCTTAACCGCCCAAGAGATTCTTCACAAACCGAAAAGATGGATTAGATGCACGCATTCAAAAAGTAAACATAACATCTATCATCTTTATGCTACTGAAGACAATAAAGTGAGGTTGATGATCACTACTAGAACAAGAGGCATAAACTACCAAAATTTGATGATTTGGAACTTTTAAAAAACACATAAATGTATTAATAAAACTAACTGACTTAAGGCATATGTATGTAGAGAAGTGTGGTCTGTGAGAGAAACAGTGTTTAATAGGGTTTCAAGAGGACACGGACAAAGCAAATTTTTGTGATCTCGGGGTTCCTAATATCCAATAGCTCACAATTGAAAATAACCTTACAATTACAATACTATATGAGAAATGCCATTTCACACACATAAATGATGTTTAAAAACAAGGAAGATAGATTTCTAAACTTTGCCTGGGCAGGTTCTGGAAGATTTGTCAGAACTGATGACTCCTGAGCTGTTCGTAGATAGTATGTGCTCAACAAATGTTCACATAACATCATGATTCTTAATCCTTATGATGATTGATCTAGCAATCAGGTATGTTTTAGATGATTTTCTCACTGAGTTGAACTTAACTTTAGTCTGTGGTTTTGGTTATCTTGGTTTTCTGACTGTGTTTCTGTCTGTAAATCTACAGAAGTAGCAGTGAAACCAATTTGAGGTTTTGATCAAATGCCTCTCATAATGCTGTCGAATATGCCGTGTTTAAGTTTCAGAGGTTCAGGGCCTTTAACCAAATAGCTCTGGAAATGGTGTTGGTGTTGAGGTGAAACTTTTGCGAATGGGAAAGGATGTCACAGAAGTACTGAAAGGATAGTTTGAGATTAACACATTAACCGCCGTGAGAGTTGTATTTAACTCACTCCAGTTTTGACCCCGGGGCACATGAAGCATATATAAAATTTTACTTGTTGATGTTCTTATTGTTACAATTAATATTGACAATTTAATTCTAAAAACGTGGATTTAAATGAATAAAAGTCAATAAATTTTGTTTTTCTATTTATGTTTATCTTTAAATTACACTGGAAGTTTTTATTTTCGTAATAAAACACTGTGGGCCCAAGGAAAAGTTTCTGGCTTTTTTTGTGTGGCAGTCAATGTGTTAAAAAGAAAAAAAGGAGACTAGGCAATGGGTGTGGCTGTTAACAATACTGTGTCTTTCTATTGAGGAAGGCTGCCGCGTTGATGGAGTGGGCTGGGTGATTCGGTTTTTCGAACTATAATATTTTCCCATGGCCATTTCTTCTTCTATAGCTAGAAAAATACCATTCACAAACAGAAGAACGATAAATATTAATAAGATCTTATACTTTAAGTGAATAACCTAGGTGAGGCGGTTAGACTTTTAATTGCTAATTGAAGAGAAAACTGGCTGAGGATGGGAAGCAGCTTGAGGCCAACTTGTTAAACCACATTAAAAGTTTAGGGCAAACCTCCTGGAGGGGTATTTCTGTACAATTAAGAACAGTTTGGGTGGTTAATGGAGACTTTATGTATTAATGAGAAACATACTTCTCTAAAATTTGCTTTCTAACACAAACTTTACAAATGATGCTCATTCAATGAATAATTTTATTTTAATTTGTCAAATTTTACGCTTTAACGAGTAGAGAAACCTATGCTTTTATGAGGTAGATCTGAATAGAGTCATCCACATTTGTGGTAGGGCACCTGCCGTGTAATTTGATTTATATCACAGAGACAGCCTTGCCATCTAATGTTGTTGTATTAAAATTGCAAGTCTAATTTCAGCTGAAGTTAGGGTAAGAACTGAAAAAAAGCTGAATACTAAAAAACACAGAGAAGTGACAGGAAATATCACAATGTTACTTTTCTTTTAAAAATACTGTGTGAGGTGTCTGGTTCAAAAGACCTTAGAAACCTCTGGAAAGCAGGAGGTAGAAAATAACTATTTAATTGGCATCATCTTTTCCACTGCTGATGGGATCTTTCTTATTAAATGTAGAGCACTGAATATTAGAGAAAAATTAAATATTTATCTTGAAAGTTGAGTGAGGAGAACATAGTCCAAGCATTGCCTGTGACATTTATCAAGCTTCAGAGAAAAGGAGATTGCTGATGTCCTGTCTTTCAGTCACTGGAACAATCATTTTTCTATTTATCAATGATATGCATCACATAGAATCACAAGAAGAAGGCTGACATTCTCAAAGCAAAAATGGTCTAATACTGTTGCAAGAAATGAGTAACTCTGTGGTTGCTCTTTGTATTTCTTTGCTTGGCCTTTGTGGCTATATTTGTGTCTATTACTGCTTTTAGTGTGCTTTTCCCATCTAAATTATTTTTAGCATTAAGAATGAAATTTCTAATCATCTACCATCAGAATCTAAGATTAAATGATTACTTTGGCATTATGTGTATAGAAATGGAATTAACTATAATTGACGTCAAGATAGTAAGAGTAAAAGCAAAATATATCCTTTTAAGTGTGGTTCTACACATAAATCTTCAAATATTTCAGCAAGCAAGCCAAAAATAACACAATCCTATTGTCTTTCTGACTCACCTCATTATAAGAATTCCTTACGGAAAAGCTGCCAATATTTGATGAATTGAATGAACTATAGAGGCATCTTATAGAAAAATTTCTTTTGAGGGGTGAGCAAACAACTGCCATCCTGAACTTTTGATCTGTGTATTTGGAGATTGCTTGAGAGTAATAAGGGTTATTAGCCTAACTTTGGACTTGTTGTATTTCATGTACAGCCAATTTCTCTCACCATTCCCACAATTTAACCTCCTCACAGAAAAATTGTACCCTACCAAGTGCTTCCTAGAGATATTGCAACCATGATTTCCAAACTTGTTCAGGCAGCTGAGAACCTGAGCATTAGGGAGTTCTTTGTGACCTAGTGTAGTAACTATAAAATAAACATAGAAATATTAAATATACATTTGGAACTCAATCACACATTCTGTCATCCTAGGTTCTCTTACAACCATGTGGTAGCAGCAACCAAAGGTTGAAAAAAATTTATAGAAGGTTGACTTAGTCAATAGTTTTCTCATTAACCCATTGTTTCCCTTTGAAAATCTGGGAAAAAAATATTTTGGTTGCAAACTATTTCATCCCCTCTTGCAAATACCAATGTTTTGGTAAGTGAGTTCAAGCTTGTACCACTTACGGCAAGACAGCCAATAAGTCAAGAGGCAAGGTGTTGGGGCAAGGAAAGTGACTTTTATTTGGGCAGCCAGCAGAGTGAGAAGATGGTAGATTAATGTCCCAAAGAACCATCTTAAGTTAGTATGAAATTTAGCCTTCTTTTTATTGTAAGGGAAAGGGAAGAGGGGATTAAGTTGCAAGAGGTAACCAAGGATTGGAGACATCTGGGCATCAGTGAAGGTCTGAGGACGTTGTAAAACTCTTTGCTCTTGGTCAGTTAACTTTGGAGGATGAAGGTCAGGATGTTTCTAAGAATCTTTAACAGCATTGTTACTTGTGTGTATATTTTTCTTTTCTCCCTGGGAGTTAGTTTTAGGAAAGGCACGGTTTTCACTTTTCTTCTAGCCTGCATGCCGAGCTTAGCAGGGCACCACAAGCAAAATGGAGCTAGTCATGTTAAGCTTCCATTCCACTGTTGGAATTTGAACCCTAGTTTGAAAAACATTATGCTAAGGTGTAGTGTGTCTGAACCCTGGATGTATATTAGAATCAACCTGAGCAATTTTTAAAAGTAATATTAATACATGGGACCCAGCCGAGGTGGATTTATTGAGCTTTATTGGGTGTTTTGCTCAGGCATTTATAGTTTTAAAAAGCTTTCCAGGTGATTTCAAGTGTACAGGCAAGGCTGTGAATATTATTCTGGACTTGGTCCTGGATAGACATTGAGGGTGATTCAACTGGGACTTGTGTGTGACAGGCAGGCCTGCTGTTGCTCTTACTCATGTGATGTGTTCTGGTTGACTGTAGCAACAACTCTAGTCAATGGGCTGCTACAACCTTCCTAACCTCAAAGATGTATACATTTAGCCTCTGTATCACGTAAGTTAATCCTTCCAAGATGTGCTCATTCTTCTACCTCCTGCTGGCTCACCATGTTTCTTAATTCCTTTAATACCTGGTTAAAATTCACTTGCCTCTGAGTAGGCAGTATTGTCTACTGGACTCAGCAAAGGCAACAAAGTCAGGCAGACTTGGTTAAAATTCTAACTTAACTGCTGACATATTGATATTTGACTTTGTAAGCTTTTTTCCACTCATCTATATACTAGAAGTCAAGATTACATTATTAGTTACCATATATAAACACTACCTGATGCTCCATGTTGTTACCTTTACAGCTTTGATCCACACCTGCCTTCTTTATAACATTAATGATGAGCCCTGGTAGATATGGTTGTATTGGAAATGAGTTTGCTTCATGACTTTGCAGTCTGGGTCTACAGCTAGATTTCACATATTTTTGTCAGAAATTCTGTTTTCCATTCCTTGGTCATTTCCAATCTTCCTTTCATCGTCCTCGACTCCAATCTTATATATATATATATATATAAGAGATATATATATATATATGCTAGTCTTTACACTGCTCTCTGTATAGCAGTTCTGTTCTAAATGTTGATGACAGACTGTCCTTTCCTGATTCCAAATACTATATTTACTGACTTCTTAATATAAATATTGAAAAAAATCACATGGAATTCAAGTCTTCAATAGTTCAATTAATGAGCTATGTAAAGTTTAATTAAGACATTTTAAAATGCAATGATTTGAAATATTTGTTCAGTCCCAAGTAGAATCACCATTTTAAACCAACATGAATGCATAATGGTATTTTCATGTAAAACACATTTTTCATTAATAATCAGAGGCTATATAATTGTATAAATGCATGCACGAAATCGGAGAGTCTGCCAAGAATTATCAGCAGACAATTTTCATTTATTACTTCTTTCTAATGTAAAATCAGTTACTGTGGCCTTTTTCTTAGAGCTGATGTACAGCTTTGATTACAGCTAGGGACTGCGCCTTGCGGTTCTGTAAGCTTTCACACTGTGATGCTAAGAGCAGATGGAAGAAGGTGCTATAATATTACAGTGCAGTCTCACAAATAGGTGTGAGGAATCAACCTCCTAAAATTTCATAGACTTCTGCTTCTCATGGCTGCACCTGTGTAGTTGCTGCAGTTTTATAGAGTAACTAACATTCCTTCTTTGGAGGCTATCTTTATTCTCTCAGGCTTCATGTCTCTTTCCATGGTGTCTTATTTGGGGTCCTGTCTATGAAATTTGGACAGACAGGAAAGCTGCCCATGAAACTGAAAATAAGATGGGAGAGGGACCTAAAGCTTTGAGTCAAGGCCAAATATGTCCCCTGTGTACTTCAGACCAAGCATGAGGAGGTAAAATGTACCAGGGAGGAAAGCCAGGAGTACAAAATATATGCTCAAAAATCATTTTTGGGACTATAAGCATTTGAATGAATAAATGGAGCCTCTCTATATGCCAGACATGACCACAGATTCTTACTCTCTAACTCTCTAACTCTGCCACCTGATAGAAATCTAGACACCTTTCTCTAACCAATACAGTTGTCAACTAGGTAACTCAGATTCTAAATTTTCTTTCAGTTCATTATTCAAGTAAAGCAGGTACATTGCTTGAGAATTTTTCAGTTTTTACATCTTTCCATTGATATTCCATAGCTTTGAACTGATGAGTTTGAAAGAACATTAAAAATCGTATTTTTAAATATGCTTTATAAAAATGAGTGCAAATGAAGAGTGACGCTTTTGTTTTCAGGTTCTAGAATGTGTGTGTTTCATGGTACTCTCCCAATCCATGAAGGGCGATCCTGTAGGCTTGTACAGATTTTGTACCACACAGTGCTTGCGGGGTGTGGGAGGGGGCACCACTATTATGAAAGTGAATAGCAACCCCTAGAATTGTGCAGTATATAACCTGGACTACTGTACCTAGTGGTCTAGCATATGTTCATGAAATATAGGTAAAATAATATATATAGATGAATTTTTTTTTTTTTTATTATCCAACACCAAGCTAGAGTGGTATGTGCAGTTGTTTTTAGGGGAAGAAATAACTGGGCAGCTACCCCCAATACTTCATTATCTCCTTGGTTGATGAGATCTGATGGCCTTCTTAGTCCTTTCAGTGAGAACCAGGTAGTGGCTTGACTTTCTCCCTTCTGTGCTGCCAACTTATATTAATATTAACCACTTTCAGCCACACACCTGAAGTACTTGTTTTAGGGTGATTATTTTCAGTTGTCATTCCCTAGGGCAGGTTATCTGCAATTCTCCTTGTGTTAGCAATAACAGGGGGTGTCTGTAAATAATACAGAATCCTAGTCTCCATTTTATGTCTGTAGAATCAAAAGTTCTAAGGTAGGGCCTGGGGATTTTTAAAAACCTGCTCTGAGGTATCCTATTTCTTGTGACGTGGAATTTCCTTATCCTAAGACGTTGCATTAGCAGAGCATCTCCCACACAGCTTCTTCACTGCCAAAGCCTGTAATTAAGGCTAAGGGGGTAGGTTGGGAGTGTTCCAGGAACTTTTTACAGGGTTCTCAAATTCGCGCATTTAGTGAAGGTCCTCAGGGTGGCTTTTGTAAATTACTGCATCGTCTAATGTTCTTCATTTCATCTTATTCGAATTAGAGCTCTTCTAAAACACTGAATCATAGTCCAGCTAACAAAGAGGTCCCAGTCTGACTGGTGACAGTCCCCATCACTCATCCAAGGCAAGGAGGCATGTTTCTTTCCATGAAGCCAGAAGGGAGGCATGTGCATGATTAAGAAAACTCTTTGGAGTCCTGTCACCCTGCTCAGACTGCAGAGTACTTACCTACACACATTTCATGGAAGCCACACAGCACCCCATGAAATGGGCATAACTGTGCCTGACATGTTATTGATGAGGAAAACTGACAGTGAGGCTACTCAATTTCCCAAAGGCACACAGTCAGCAAGTGGCATGGCCAGAATACATTTCCAGTTCTTTGGGATCCCAGCTTAGTAGCAATTTTTTCTCAATGCCCCTCT
Organism: Indri indri; assembly: GCA_004363605.1. Taxonomy (NCBI): domain Eukaryota; kingdom Metazoa; phylum Chordata; class Mammalia; order Primates; family Indriidae; genus Indri; species Indri indri. Next base: position 10,502 of record RJWJ010031412.1, read on the forward strand.
CTATAAAGCATGTGTGTGCATGCACGTGTGCATAGGCAGGGGGCGGGTGTGAGCGTTCTGGTCTGTTGATAACTCTGTGGTCCTGGTCAGGATAGATGCTCTGGGCTGACCATATGGTCCGTGGCAATGTGTGTGCAAGTTGTGCTGACTTACGGGATAATGTAAGACCATTCAGTGTCTGAAGTTGCTTTTCACTGTCATCATCTCATCGGGCGGGGGTGGCATTTTGCTTTGTGGCAAAAATAAAGAAATGCTGAACCAAGAGATGCCAACTTTGGTTTGGACCTCCCAGCATCACTTTTCTGCAGGCCTCCACTTTGGCTCCATGCTTCAGGACCCTGAACGTTCTCTCTGAACACAGGGCCCTTAGGTTCCTGCACTGTGTGTCGATTATGAGCCTTGATCTCTAGGGAGGTGAATCCATGTGGATTTTGGCAGTGGACTCTGCCTAGAAGCAGTTGAAAAACAAATGTGTAGGGAATGCCTATTTAGTCATTATAGACAGCACTGTTTCATGAGTGATATTTGCGTCTTGAAAGACCCTGTCATCCTTGTGTTCCGGCAGAAGACTTTGAATATCATTTCATCTCAGGGATGACAACTCCTAAGTTTTTTGAGTGCTTTCCCAGTGATTCTAAATAAATAATTGGCTTTGGCATTTGCTTAGGTTACAGTGTGCCTTGTCTACAGTTTTAGACCCTGTGCAAAAAAATCTCAGAATAAAAGTTCTAGTCAGGTAAAATAATGTTCCAAGGCAGCTGTCTTCACATTGGGGTTCACACAAACATGGGGGGTGTATGCAGACATCCCAGACTCAACATTTGTATGTACTTTTCCCTAAAATTGATGTGATCCCCCTGCCCCAAGATTGCCATTCTCTCGGGTTACTGTATTATTTATCATCCAACTGAAACACTTTGAGAGTGAATAAGGACACTATTAATAATATGCCAAGGCAATAAGTGTGTATCTAGACTATTTGGGACAAGACTGCATTGTATAGTCACCTTACTCTTTCCTGTTTCACAAAAGGAAGGCTAACATCTTCCCATTTCTAAATCTTGCTAGGGTCATATGGTGAATAACCCCGGGCTGGGTAAATTTCTGGATGCCAAACAAAGGGAGAATTGAACATGCATGGGTCCTTAAAGAATAGCTAGTAATAGCAAGGCAAAGAAGGCTTCAGTAAGTAGTGAAGACACTGTACCTTACGTCTACCATGTAGTAAACTCACGGTGAGACTCTGTGGCTTCTCTTGCTCCCTTTCTATCTTAGAATTGGAATTCAGAAGTGAGAGGGTTGTCACAGGGATGTGTGTTAGTACATTTATTTAAGATGAAAAATGAAACCAAGGTTTTGGGGATGGAACATAAATCTGATTTGGCTGATGAGCTTGACAATGAGGACCATGTCAGGTTATATGACAGATATTTTCTCTAAATCACTTGAGTGAAATCTTTAGCTCTAGAGTTTTGAAAATAATGTTTTTAGCTTATGCACATTTTAAACCACAGTGGTAGCAACTATTTAACATATTATAGATTTAAAATTTGGACTTAAACATACATGAGTGGTGTATACATAGCTTTTTTACAATTCTTTTAGCAAAAATCTTTGAAGACCATTTGAAGCACTTGCATTGAAGCAATCATGATGTTTCTTATCCTGGGTCTGACCCCACAGTCATTGTGACAACCACAATAGCTTCCACACCCTTCCAAATGTGACCCCTCCCCAACACACAGTGTTGGGCCCAGTGACTCCTTAAGTGGGTGAATTCCATGCTGGAGAAAGTACCTGAAAGGAAGAGTCTGCCATCTTGTCCCATCGGGCAACTCAAATGTCCTGGCCTGGACACTTCATTTGTGATCAGGCCTGTCCAGAGTATGAGTATACTTATCTCTGGGGAACTTGTTAAGGCCCATTTATTCCAAAATATATATCCTTTTTTGTTCTATTTGGAAATCATGAGATAAATTTCTATTCCTAGAATACCAGAATTTATACCCAGGCCACGGTCGTCAATCTAATTAGATCTTTATTTGTTAGACTGGCAAATTTTTCCTTGTTCCCAGTAGATTGCCATTTTGTCTTGTATTTTCTTCGATGAATCTTAATATAGTGATAGAGATGGAACCAAAAGGAAGGTGATCAAAATGTTTCTTGAGGAGACTGGACATTGGTCTTAATGGTCAATGCATGGGGGGTGGTACAGTTCTAGGGAAGGGGTCCTGAAAGGGGAATACAGTCATGTTTATACAGGAGAGGAAATGGTGATGGAGCGATCCCTTTACACTTCTTTGTAAAGCTTTAATCCGAACTTGCTAAAATGAGATTGGTGAATTTCTCCAGTTCTAGGAGCTTGAAGGTGAAGACATGAAAAAGAATAGGTTCAGGAAAAGGATCTGCTGCTTTGGTAAAAGGTAAAAGATTTATACGTTCTGAAGAGAAATCAGAGTATTGACTTGCTGCTTTTGAACAGGAGACAGTAAGGAAGGGCCAAAGGGGACTCCCTTGTATGATAGCTTGCTCACCTGTACGAAGGGTGATCATAAACACTGGAATCACATAAACGTGGAATGGGCTTGTTGGTGGGCAGATAGGAGTTCTTACCCTAATTCTTAGTCTACTTTTCTGGATGGTTCTGAAAAAAATCAGTTCTCTCTGAACAGATCAGCAATACTCATATACTTACAGTGTTTGACAGGAAGATCCACAAAAAGTGGCTTATATTTTTGTAGATTCTTAGTTAGAAGAAAATGGCACCCTCCAATATTTCATTCTGTTTGGCTTCAACAAAAATAGCTCACCACACATGGAAATGGTGTTCATGCCAAAGAAGGCAACATTCCCAACACTCTTTCACGGCTGGAAGATTTATAAAAAGCATCTTGCAGGGTTGTGCTGTGCTTCTTGTATAAACTCTACTCACATTGGCAAATTAGCCTGTGAAATAGTTGACTCATACCTAATTAAAGAATGTCTCTATATCCAAGATGAAAACAATTAAATGAGTAATTTACAAAATTATTTTTTAACATTTGACAGAGCTAATTATGCCGACACTGCTACTGTAGGTAAACCAAAACTAACTGGTTTATAATTATAATGTACTCTACTTTCACAGATTTAACCCACAGCTTCAGGCTTCAAAGATTTTCTTTCTTCTGCTCCTAAACTAGCAATTTTTCACTAAAGTCCATAAAACTTTCTAAAATATATACACGGGCTGTCCGGAAAGTATCCAGCCATTGTTAATACAATGAGAACAGTTACCTGGCTGGATACTTTCTGGACAGTCCCCATATATATCATAGAAGGCAATTGATACAATAAATTCATGTTAGAAACACAACTTTCCCCAATTTTGTCTACTGCCAAAGTGAAGACTTGTTTGTAAATAGTGCGATTAGATTGAAATAGGTGAGCCTGCAAATGACAAAGATGGGTTGGCACATTGGATATTAATATTTGCATAGGATTTCCCATTTTTTGTTGATTTCTACTTATCTTTTTGTTCACCAGCAATTTAGCAGTTAATATTAATGGTTAGAATGAGGTTTTAACATACATTTCTGATGGAAGTTCTTAATAAATTGGAACATACACTACAGAGGGGAAACCCAGTAAGATTGTTTTAATCATGAGTCTTGTTCCAGTTTTTCTTCCTATTTCTTCTGCCACTGACCAGATTCAGAAACTTAATTCATGCTTAGACAATTGTAATAACATGTTAGGCTGTCTCTCTTCCCTTGTGTCTCCTCCATTCATTTCATTCTGCTTTCTTTGATTAATTTCCTTTGAATGCCTTCTTGATCGATTACTGGATCAATGGCTCATTCTACCAAGAGTTGATATGTAAACTACTTAGTTTGCCGATCAAAAGTAGTTACCATTGATTTAGTATTTTACCAGATACTAGGAGCTATATATGTACATTATCCTATTTAATACTCACAATAAATCTATGAGGCATATATCCTTGTACTTCTTTTATAGATAGGGAAAGAGAAACTCAGAGAATTTGAATAATATTCTCAAGGTCACACAGCTCATAAGTGGTAGAGCTGGTATTTGAATGTGGTCTCCCTGATTCCAAAGTCTATGAGTGTAATTGCTAGGGTAGACTTCCTCAAAAAAAGATTCTAAAATCTGACCCGGATTTACTTCTTTGCCTTAATGCCAATTACTCGTCCATATCTAATAGCATTTATTCATTCATTCTAAAATATTTAGTAAGCATCTACCATGTGTCAGGATACACAGATTGGTGAAGAACTATTAGTCCCTGCCCTCCCATTACTATGGTCTTGCGATGGTCTGATGTCTGTGCTCCAGGAAAGCTGGTCAAATCCCTTTTCCTTTCCCATGGCATTGTCTAATGCCTTCTTGCTGGATCCTGTTCTTGCTTTGAGGGCTACCTCATGTCCTCCCCACCCATGATGTCTCCCTAAACCACCCAAACCAGTGGAAATTTCTCCTTTCTTTGAACTATAGTTCTTACTCATTGTCTATGTCCAAATACTAGCTCTGCCACCAATTAGCTGTGTAACCTTGGGAAAGTTACTTCTCTGTGCCTCAGTTTTCTCATCTATAAAAGAGGGGCTAATTATAGTATCTATCCCATAGAGTTATTGTGAGGATTAAATGAATTTGTTTATGTAAAGTACTCAGAACATTACCTGGCATATGGCAAGTACTATGTTAACTAGTAATATCATTACATTATTATTCTGTGGTTTACTTTTTCCCTCTTTTTATTTTTAGTTGACACATAATGTACACATTTGTGGGATACAGGGTGATATTTCATTACCCATGTATACCGTGTAATGATCAAACCAGGGTAAGTAGTATATCCATCACCTCAAACAATCATCATTTCTTTGTGTTGGGAACATTCAAAATCCTCTTCTAACTTTTTGAAAATGTACAATAAATTATTAGTAACCATATTTCCCCTGCAGTGCTCCAGAACACTAGGATTTATTCTCCCTATCTAGCAGTAATTTTGTATCTGTTCCCCAATTGCTAGCCCCCTCCCATTTTTCTCAGCCTCTAAGAACCATGATTGTATTCCCTACTTTTAAGAGCTCAATTTTTTTTTTTTAGCTCCTACATATGAGTGAGAACATGCATTATTTACCTTTCTGTTATTGGTTTATTTCACTTAATATAATGTACTCCAGGCTCATCCGTATTGTTGCAAATGACAGGATTTTGTTCTTTTCTATGGCTGAATAGGATTTCATTGTGTATATACACCACATTTTCTTTAGCCATTCATCTGTTGATGGATACTTAGGTTGATTCCATAACTTGATTATTGTGAATAGTGCTGCAGTCAACATGGTGATGCAGGTATCTCTTTGATACTGATTTCTTTTCCTTCAGATAAATACCAAGTAGTGGAATTACTGGATTATATGTTCTATTTTTAGTTTTTTGAGAAACCTCCATACTATTTTTCTATGGTTTACTTTTTTTGTGTGAATTCATATAAATAGTTCATCATGTGAATAATATTTACACATTTATTAGTCACCAAGAGAAATGATCTAGGTCATACGAGATCAAGAAGAAGAACATGAATTTTCAATTTTATTTGATTAACAGAATATTAATTATCATTTTTATTATTGTTTTTATTTCACAATATTATGGGGGTACAAACACTGTGGTTACATTTACTTTTAAAGAATTATGACACATTTCTCATATGTATATATCTAGTTTTATATGCTTCTTCCATTATTATTTTTAAACTGTTCCAAGATTTTTATATTTACTGTTTCTACAACACTTACCAGAGCTCTTTGTCCTGCTCTAATTTTGTTCTGGTCTTTTTCTTTATAAGGGAATTTCCTGTTGAAAGAAAGCCACCTTAAAATTATTCTTATTTCTAAAAGGATCATATTGCAAAGCGTAAAAAGATTATGTTGTAGTGAAGTTCTAAATATTGGGTTGCTATTGTAATTTATCCTTATTCTTTTTATGTTCTTGTATTTGATTCAGAAATATAAGACTTTTTCTGGTGATTTCACAGCTATTTATTTACGTAAAATAAACTCCCCCGAAGAATGAAGACAAGCCTACAGAGTAAGTTAGTAAATCTTTTGCACCGGAGTCTATTAATTGTTACTAAATTCTGGTCCCTGAAGCTGTGATTACATTTGGGAGTTCAGAAAACATCTGCTTCATAGACAATAGTTATAAAAATAATATGACCAGGGAAATTATTATTTTGGGGGTCAAAAAAATACTTTGAAAATTTGAAAGGTTAGAGAGTCCTAGCCATAAAAATCTTGAGAGAGCATTTTGTTCAAGGACAGAATAATCAGCTTCCTCTATGATTTGGCTTATACTTTCCTATAAAATCCAGGTTTCTGGGATAAATTCTGACCGTGAAGATCTTCATAATCTAAGAACATACAAATTCCTGGAGAGAGCGGGGACTCCCTTTCAACAATCTTTCTATTGCCCCATGGACAAGAGAGTTCTGAATACAGATATAGTGTTGATAAAAGGATATACTTAAGCTGAAGGAAGAAAAGGGGACATGGGGATAGTGTGGCTGGGGACAAAGGAACTAATACAAGGCCCAGACACTCTGGCCCAGACACTTAGCTAGATGTTTTGTATTTTATTTTTTTAGAAAATACTCAATAATTTTTTTTTTTTTGGTAGCAGGTAGCAAGAATCCAAAACACCTTAATTTAAGCAAAAATGAAATGTATGTTACTATGTAAGTAAGAAATCTAGGATTGAGGCACAACTGGATTCAGGGGTGCAACTGATACCAGTGAGAACTGGTCTCTCTTAGCTCTGCTTTCCTCTGTGTTGGCTTCATGTTCAAGAAGATTCTTTCTATGTAGATGCAAAGATGACCACTGGTTGATCTGGTCTAGGCTTAGTTTCTGCTAGGAATTTTAGCAAAATCTAGTAGGAAACTCTGGTCACCCTTACCTCGATCTTGTGCCCATTCTTGAACAACCGCCTTGTCTAGAGGGAGGGATGAAATAAGCTGTGACTTGGAAATTCACTGAGGAAGCAATAAAAAAAAAAAAAAGAAAGAAATAATCTGATTGGTCAGTCTGGGTCATTTGTTTGCCCTTGTTCTGCTGGAAGGAAGGCTCTGTGTCGTAGAAGAAAAGCATTTTGCAAAATGGGAAGATAATAATAAATACTCAGTAGAAAAGAAATAAAAATATTAATTATATTTTGGACTGATTAGGAATGGGTATGACAGATATTGATACAATAAGCAAGGATAAAGCTTTAATTTTTTTTTTTTTTTTTTTTTTTGACTCTCTGTCCTTGAATCCACCAGGGCTAGGAGGTTGAGCCCTTTTGGTACACATTTCTAAGCAAAGTCCTACTTTAGGCTCTAGATGGTAGACCTGGTCTAAACCTTAGAAAGGTGAGGGTCACAGAGGGAGTTCTGAGTGAATAATTTACTAACATAGCATCGAGTCAGCTCGGTAGCCCAGCTCTCCACTTACTGGCTTCCTGCTATGACTGCTTGTTACTGGATTCACTTATGCCTGAATCCTCATCCTGTTCCCTGGGGTGACGCCAACCTGACCACGTGTGATGTTATGACCAACTTCCTTTTACTCCCCTTCTCCAGTTGCTGAGTTTCCACCATATCATTCTTTGACTGAACTCCTGTGTATTACCCCAGCTCTGTCAGGGACCAGATGTTCTTTCTGCAAACTTTCCTCACTGCCGAATTAGGTCTCAGTACTGGTTGAGACCTGATCTTTCTTTTCTGTGTTGCTGCCCATCTCACAGTAGGAACTTCTTCCATTATTTTGTCCTTTGGCTTCTAATGGTTCATTTATCCACTGAATCTTTTGTCCATTAAATAAAATTACTTTTTCTGAATAACTATTAGGATGGGTTTATTAGGTGCTCAGTTCAGAGTTAGGGCTGTAAAAAAAAAAAAATAAATGGTTTCTATTAATACCTTCCCGATTTTGAGTTTAGTGGGAAAAGGCTGCCAAGAAATCTTCAAATTATTAGAGAGCATTAGGGGTTCATATACAAAAGCCAGGCCTAAAAGGAAAAGAGAGTCATGGAAGCTTCTCTGTGAATGTGGTCCTTGATCCTTAGATCAAGTTCAGATGGGGAGAGAAACGGGAGCTGTCCAAGTGAGAGGAACAGAATCTGCAAAGGCTGGGAGTCATGAAAGAATGGAACCAGTTCAGTGTGGGACAGTGTGATGTGTGTGGGAGTTCGCCAGCAGATGAGAAAACCAAGGGAGAAGGTGGCAAGATCAAGAAGAACTTACAAGTCATACAAAGGTGTTTGATCTTTTTCCTAAAAAAGCTAACCATCTCCTGCCTTTCCCAGCTTAAACAACTTTTTTTCTTATCTTTATCTCATTGAAAGATTTTGGTGAACGACCATTGACTATTACCTGTCTTTTCTTCTATGTGACAAATATGCAGTCTTCAAGTCACTAGAACATTTAGATTTCTGTTTCTGCAAGGCTGTCCTTAAAAAACATGTCCTGGGTCAAATCTTGAAGGAATTTAAAGAAATTCACTCTCCTGAATTAATTCTTCATGAATTTTCTGACTCTGCTGAGGCCTACTGTCTTCCCCCTGATCTTCGACATAGGCAACTGTGTGGTGCTAAAATATTTAGGAGTGGGCTGATCTTAGAGAAGACAAAGTAGAGACCTACCTCCACATTAGTAATCTAATGTTGTAGAAAGGCCCATCTAACCAAAA
>RJWJ010031413.1:0-19236 GCA_004363605.1 Indri indri
CACACAGAAATTTTGATCAGTATAAGTTTAATAGTAAAAGGGGATATTTAAGCCCAACATTTGGGGAAAAACTAAATGATGATAATCAGATAATGAATTTCTTCAACTAGGTTAAGCAATCATAATCTAGCCTGAGAATGATTTAGGTATAGATTCACGAACAGGAGATTGAGAACAAAGTCATCCACTCCATTTCTTGTGGGCCTGTTACCATTAATACCAGTCTTCCTTGCTCTTATCTTGTCACCAAGAGAATTTAATGGCAGAGGATGGTGGATTGGCATGAACCTGACATGATGCCTGCTGGCTAGAGCAAGGTGACGGTTGCCTCTGAGCTCATTTTTTCCCTCTTCTCTTTAATAAGGGTATCTTTATAGCATCCTCCTAATTTTAAAAATTATAAACAGCCAATACAGATAACTTCAAAAATGCAGAGAAGCACAAAGAAAAGATAATTTTTCTGGGAAAAAACCACCACTAATCTGACCACCTAAATGTAATTCCTACTAAGAATTTCGTATGTCGTTACCGTAAAGTAATGCCATATATTCTGCTTTTTCCATTTCAGTGGTTATTCTTCTGCAACATCCCTTATATGGTCACATGCTATTCTGTTATAGGAATGTACTATAACTTACTTAACCAGTCTTCAATAATTAGGACTCTAGACTATTTTATTTTTCACTTATTCATAATATCAGCACATTAATTTTTATTCTTTGGTAGTCTAATTTTTTTTCAAATAAGGATACCAAGTAAAGAAAGAATAATTAAGAAAGGACCTTCTATTTTATGAATAAATACACTCATAAAATAAAGGGTTATAGAAGTTATAAAAAATGTCTTTTGTCAATCTGGCATGGCTTGATATAATATGGAATTAATCACTAAATTATGTCTAACCTACTAAAAGAAATTGGTATATATATGTTTTGCAATCTGAGTTATGATTCTTACATGTAATCATAATGTTAGAAAAAGCAGCACATTTCTTTTTGTGAAAGTTTTTATTCTCAGTGATATCTGCAAAGTTTGTTCCAGAATTTTCTATAGCAACCTATTAAAAACCAGAGGCACTAAGGTTGGGCTTTGATTAAAGTGAAATTGGCAGAGTTATAGACCCATTTTCTCTCCTAATAAAAAAGGGAATTAACAGAAACTATATTTTGATGCCATTCTTATATCAAATATTATATTTAAACATGGTATTACAATGTTTAGAAAAAGCATGACTTATCAGGAAACATTTAGAAAATGTTAACAGAAAAAGGAATAGAGACTGTCCAACTACAAGAGCTATTTCAGTGGCTAAACATAAAGATGTGGCAGAATACTGTTCAAACGTGTATTTGGCAAATAAGGATAGAATCCAAATAAATACATCTTCTGCGATACAGAGACAACACTGATGAACTGATTTTTAAACATGATATAACTGGATTTATTAGCCAATGGGGTTTTTTAAATGAGTTTATTGTAGGTAAAACTCTTTCTGTGATTTTTCTAACCCAGATAAACAAGACTTGTCACATTACTACCCAATTTTCATGAACACTAAACTGTATGAACTACACACACACACACACACACACACACACACACACACACAAACAATTTCTGCAAATCTATAAAACCTTTCTTTGCTACTTTAAAGAGTCCCAGTGTAGTCAATTATCTTTACAAACTAGAACATTATGAGTAGGTATGCTCCCATATTAGAGTTATGAAATAGGTTAATAATTTCATATTAGATGCTATTGCTCTTCCAGGCAGGTATATTTCATAACCAATAACACAAAATCAAAAAACGCATCCAAACCAAGAACACATTCTGTTCCTATCTTTTAGGAAAGGAAATATTATTTCTTTTCCCTGGAATTAATTTCTTGACTCACAGCTGTAGTAACTTCCATTTTTCTTTCCCCAAACCTAATACAAATTCCACACATATTATGGATCAGAACATGAGCCTTTTGAAAAACCTATATAAACCAGCTGTTTACAAGTCTCTTTTTTGTTTTATTGGTTAGCTGCAAGTGGGTTTTTACATAGACCCAGAAATGCAGAGAGAATTCTCTATAGCCACTTCCAGCACACTGTGTAGTACAATATTAGAGAAAAAGTACATATTGTTCTCAAGATCAGATTCTTTAAAGCTGATGCACATTACGATAATCTGATAATAAATGCCAAAATGAAGCTGTATATTATCACATCTTTGAGCACTTTTTGCATTGTACAGATCACACAAATATATTGTGCATTTTGAGATTAACATGACCAGTGCATAATGATGTCAGCAACACTACAATATTAAAAATATGAAAAAATACTCCAGTTGCATTTACTCTCTATTTGAAGATACAACGCTAGCATCAATTTCAAGATACTACAATTTTTGTTACCAGAATACATTTCCACAAGCAGCCAGTGTTTAAGAACAAAAGCACCACATGCGTGTGTGTATGTGTGTGTGTAGTAGTCTAAGTTAAACTCAAACTTACTGATTTTGCAAAGAATTTTAAAATTACAATGACAATTTCTTAGATTATATGCATGCTGATTCCCCCCACTTTTTATGTTCTCTAATCATATAAGTAGAATTGCATGTAATGCACAATAAAATATGAACTATAAAATCTGAAACAATTGTTACATCTTAATAATACCATAGTTTAACACAAAAATAATGCATTCTTCCTTCTCCATTCCCTGAAAGCCACAAAACTCTATTAGTCCTCTGAGTACATCTGCAGGAAGCAAGATAGGTAATTTTTAGAAGTATTCCAAAATTATAATTATACAATTGGAGAGATTCTATATGAAAAACAGTAAGGAACATAATTTCTACAAGTAACTCTCTTGCATTCTCGTTATAAACCATAACTTACATAGATTTGAAAATAAATAAAGAAGTAAATGACCATAGCAGCCATGCACTTTATAACTATCAACCTGGAGTCAGACAACCTGTATATGAGTTCTAGGTGAACAAGAGGGGAAAGGGAGTTTATGCATGCTGATTGTCTGTGCTCAGCCCTGTCCTAGGTGTTTCTACCTCTCATCATGGTTCACCCTCACATCTCCATAGGGCAGGTATTATGTGTTCCATTTAACAGCTTTGCAAGCAGAGCCTCAGTGGTTTGATGTAACTTGCTCCTAAGTGACTGCTAGAAGGGGCACCTGAATTTGCAGGTAAGATCCATCCTTGATCCATTACAACTGCGGTCCCCAACCCCCGGGCTGTGCACTGGATACTGGTTTGTTCCCTATTAGGAACTGGGCCCCACAGCAGGAGGCGAGCGGCGGGCAAGCGAGGAAAGCTTCGTCAGTATTTGCAGCCACTCCCCATCTCTCACATCACTTCATAAGCTCTGCCTCCTGTCAGATAGGCAGTGGCATTAGACTCTCATAGGAGCAAAAACCCTACTGTAAATGGCACATGAGAGGGATCTAGGTGGCACACTCTTTATGAGCCTCTAATGCCTGGTGATCTGAGGTGGAGCTGAGGCAGTGATGCTAGCGCTGGGGAGTGGCTGCAAATACAGATTATCATTAGGAGAGAGGTTTGACTGCACAATAAATGTAATGTGGTTGAATCATCCCGAAACCATTCCCCCCACGGGTCTGTGGAAAAATTGTCTTCCATGAAACCAGTCTCTGGTGCCAAAAGGTTGGGGACTGCTGCATCACAACATACATTCTTGGGCTCCATCACTTAAACTTGAGCTTCTTACACATTGGTTTCCTCATGTGCAGAAGGGAGATAAGAAAGATCTGTTGCCTGTCTCCAAAGTTTTTCTAAGAATCAAATGCAATGGGAAACAACTTCGAAAACCACGTGGAGCTCTACAAACATAAGCGTTAAGAAAATAAACAACTAGACTTTATTTGCAAGAATAGCCACATCCCAGATTCTATCACAGTTCCTTTTCCCTTTCCTTCCTTACTATTTGTTCCTGTAACCCTCTCCTCGGATTCATATCTTCCCTCCGCAGTGAAATTCCTTATTCCTGGCAGTTTAAAGTTGCCCAATGGAGTCTTGCCCTCTTGCTCTCCTTCTGTTTCGTCCTCAGCTCTCTATAATTAGACTTTGACCCAATCAGGAAAATGCCTCCCCTCCTCTGAAGATGGTTCAATAGAATGTAGCTTGGTGTCTTTGTTCAGCCAACAACCTGTACAACTGTATTTGGCCAATGAACACTGCTTTGGAAAGGTCATCAATGATCCCTCCCTGGCAAAATCCAATGGACACTTTCAACTTCATCTTATGTAAGTTTTTAGTGACATGTGACAATGCTGAAAATTCCCTCATAGACCCAATCTCACTTCCTCAATAAAGCTAATAAGAATTTCTCCTTATTTTCTTCCCAAAGCTCTGGCAGTTTCTCTTAGTATCCTTCACAGGCTCTTCCCACAGCTGCTTCTAGGGTCTATTTGTGTTGAGCCCTCCATTTTCTCACTACATACCCATAATGAGCAAACCATAAGATGACACTGTATGGAGTTTGGGCTAAGACCTATAGCACACTGAAATCTCTGGATGTGGGGAACCACCCAAACCCAGCCCTTAGTAGCAGAGGTCGAGTGCCCTGGGAGCTAGGTATTGGTGCCTGCCGTTGCCACAGTTCAGCCCACCCTCTTGTGCCCCACTCCACCCAGTACTTCCTAGAGGAGGTCCTACAGCTATAGTATGGGGAAAGCTGGTGGTGACAATGGGCATCTCATTCATCTCCATAACTAACACTTGTCACAAGGCCTGGTACACAATATGTATTGGGGGAATGTTTCATTGAATTGAATGAGTGATTATAGCCTTGTCACTTTGAGGTGCTGAGTGACCTAAGAAAAGTCACTTCAAACTCTGTGGACCTCAGATTCCCCATCTGTAAAATAGAGAAAATAATAATAACAGCGCTTTCTTGGGGATGTGATTTTGAGGCTGAGCAAATATTTTTGAACTCTAAAATGTTATGTAAACGTGAAGATTAAAAGATTAGGAAGTTGCCTCTGTCTTGTTTCTTAACAAATGTGCCTGGATAGTAATGGATGACTAAAAAAAAGAGTTAAATTTTCTCATGGATAATTTTTAATTCAGTAAAATAGATAATCTAAATGGTATAGATAATCTATACCATATTACTATGGTAGACATTCATATTTTTTCCTACAGAATTCAATTAAGTTGTTTTCACCTTGAATCAAAAATTATAACATGTTACAAATTCTCTGTTTCTTGAATTTAGTCCGAGGTGGAAAAATGTGAGCACCTCTACTCAGTGGTATCCCTGAGGGATATAGGAGCTCATGGCTTTGGCTCTGACCTCTATACAGCTGACAATTGCAGCCTAGCTTTTGTTCCCATAAATTCTCTGTACTGCTCTCATGGGAATGACTGAAACTTCCTTTTTGCTAAATCCAGTAGACACTTGCAGCCCTATCTTACTGGACCATCTTAGCAGCATGCGACACAGTTAACCATCCCTCCTCATTGAAATGTTTGCTTAGACAGGCATCTGTAACACTCTACTCTCCTGATTTTTCTTCACATTTAAAAAATTTCCCTCTGAGTCCCTTTTCTGCATTAATTTTTCTTTGGGGTTATGTCCTTGGCTTTTTTCTTTAACTCTACATTCACCACCCAGGTAATCTCATGCACTCTAAGTATTCTCATTGTTGACATGTTGGTTATTCTCAAATCTTATTCTCAAATCTTTTCTCCAGTCCAGGCTACTCTTCAGAGTTTCACAACCAAATATTTAAATGTCTTCTTGAAAAAAAATTGGATGTTCACAGTCAGCTTAAACTCAACATGTTCAAAATTGAACCCATCATCTTTCCCCTCCCCAGCTACTCTTCTTGTTTTGTTCCTGGTTTAATGAATGGGCCTGTGTAAAAGTTAAGGTTTGATGCATGAGAAAGACACCAGTCTAAGTGTCTTAAGCAGAAGGAATACAATTTAGGGCCTCTGCGCATGTTGTTCTTTCTACCTGAAGTCCTTCCCCTATTCCCCAACCCCTGACACCCTACTGTGTCTGGTCAGTTAATTGCTACTAATCTTAAAGTTTCTAATCTAGGTATAGTCTGAACCTAGAAACTTCCCTGACCTTCAAAGTCTGGGTAAAGTGCCCTTCCTATGTATTTTATCAGAAATCAGTCATAGACATTAATACTTTTCTATCACAGATGCTTATCATATTGTATTGTAATTGAAGCTCTGTGACTAGGCTTTAAGTTCTGTGAAGGCAGGGACCATATCTGTTGTGCTTGTCTTCACCCACAGCCCCTAACACAATGGCAGGCACAGGCCATTTCACACATCTATCCCTTGTCCATGCTGTTTGAACTGCATCTCACACCTTCCCGGTGGCACATATTTTCTCAACGTTCCTGACTCAGGTCAGGTGTTGCTTGCACTGTAAATTTTTCTTGACCTCCCAGGTATAATGTATCGCTTTCTTCTTTAAGAGTGCTGCCTTTCTTGGGTATTGTTTGCACATAACAGAAATTCGTTTCAACTATTTTCAGTGAAAGTAAGCCTTTATTATATGTATATACATAGGTATGCTCAGATACATCCATAGCATTGGCTAAAATCTTAAAATATTTCCATAACAGTTGGTAAATAGCCACTGCCTGAGTTTCTACAACAGCCAACCCAGCCACTGCAGCTCCTTGTCCTGAACCCCTCTGTGCAAATGGAAACTAAATACCAGGGGTCCCAGTACCCACTCCAGCACCATGGAGAGTGGTTATGAGGAACTAGAGCATGATGAAAACTCCATTCATCCAAGGCTACATGGTTTCTGGTCTCTGACCTCTTCCTTCTGAGTGTCTGCTCATACTTTTTGTTCTTTGCCCACTGACTTTTCTGCATCTCTAAGCACATGAGGGCAAACATAGTTACCCCAACTTCCTATTACTTCCCAGCACCAGCAGAGACTGACTAGCATCTGTGATGGCTAATTTAAATTCCTGGGAGAAAAAAATCTGGCTGTTCTAAGGTGTGAATTTTGGCCCAATCACCAGTGACCACAGGGCAGGGTCACACATTGCAGAAATTATTGCGTGCATCCAACTCCATACTTGGAGTGGACAGTTCTCAGAGAAAGGGGCATGGCTAAGTACTCACACTGAAAGGGGTCTTCTACACTCCCTGGAAACCTACCCAGGCTGTTATCATACTGTCTAATGCACTCTTCTGCACTTACCTTTGTAGATACAGATATAGATGTCTTTCTAATGGACTGTAAGTAGCTTGAGGCAAAGGCTATGACTTATATTTTTATATCTCCAGTGCCTGGGACAGCACCTAACACAAATGGGTGCTCAGTAAATGTTCATTTAATACATAAATAGAAATGGTAGAGGGGGAAAAGAACTAGAAACAACCTTCTGGTCTATTATTTCCTTATCTGTGTTCCAAAAAATATTAATCTTATAAGATACTTTATACCAGGAATAGGCAAATGTTTTCTTTAAACAGCTAGATAGTAAATATTTTAGGCATTACAGGCCATATATGGTCTTTGTTGCATATTCTTTGTGCTATTTCTGGACGACCCTTTTAAATTATAAAAATCATTCTTAGCTCATGGACTATATAAAAAACAGACAACAGTCTGAATCTGGCTCATGGGCCATAGTTTACTGAACCCTTCTATATGTCATCAAATAAGTTTGGTGTGGTATACAGAATAATGGCTCCCAAAGATGTCCGTGCCCTAATCCTGGGAATCTGTGAATATGTTACCTTACATGGTAAAAGGGATTTAGCAGATCTTATTGAATTAAGGATCTTGAGATGGGAAAACTATCCAGCTCTACCTTTGGATGTTTCAGCTATGTGAGGGGATAAACCCCATTTTTTGTTAAACCAACTTGAGATAGGTATTTTATCACATGTAACTTTAAAAAAAAACCCTGGCTAATACATAATTTGACTAGAAACCCCTGCCTTTATTGATTATGTGTATTTATCTCCTGAAGAGCTGCTGTTTCAAAGCATATTCTTTGGGGAATGTTGATTTTTTTCCAACTCCCGAATTTTATAGAGGAAACCAGGACGCGAGGAAGAAAAATAATTTTCCAAAAGTCACAAAACCATTTCATTTGAGAATCAGTAATGAATCTCCAAATTCCAGACTCTCACTACAATGTTTGTCAATATATGAGAGGTTTTTCTTTCATCATAAATGTCTAGCTCCTCCCACAATAGCTAACATGAGCACCTCCTTCTATGAAGGCATGCCCAATTCCTATATGTTCCTGAATAGCTACATCTGGATTTTATTTACTATTGCAACTACTGCTTTTCTGCCTATCTAGAGTAAGTCAACTGCTTGTCTTATTAAACTAATCATTTATTTATTCATTCATTAAGTAACAATATTACTTAGCTGCGCTAATAAACCAAATTGTTATTTCATATTTCTTAAATCTCTACAAATTACTGTGTCTTTCTAATGTTAGAAATCTTTAATAGGAATATTGTCATCTTTCTGCAGACAAGTGTTTGTTACTGTTTTAGTTCCTGACAACCTGGGCCAAGGTGACCTTGTTCAATTCCTACTGGGAAAATGCATCCTTTTTCCTGGCAAGAATGTAAGAATGTACACTGGAGACGGATTTCTAATTTCTGGGACTAAGAACAGGTTAGTCTCATAAGTCACTCATAACTAGCTCAAGAGGTGTCCGTGATGTTTGACTCTGTTCCCAGCTATCAGCAATGGATTACAGCAATGAAGTAACATTAGCATTAAATGACTTAGGAATTTTTACAGTGTTTAATTCCACGTAAAACAGTACACCTACAAATTTCACTTTATACATTTATTCAAGTATTTTTTGAACAGAAAGGACAGAAGAAAATACGTGCTACTTGGTGTTTTTCTCTCTTCCTAACCTCTATTTTTGCTCCTTACAATTCAAGCTTAAGTATATCCCTATGCTGGGCTACCTTCCCACCTTGCAAATTCAGAACACCAAAGCCTTCTTTTCATTCTCTCCAGTGTTGGTTGAGGGCTGGTTCAGGGTAAGATCTGTGGGGACCAGATGGTCCCACAGTGAAGGGAGAGGAGAAGAGAGGCTTGCTCTCTTCAGCTCTCTCCAACAAAATGCTATGGCTTCCACAGCCAGCCCAGAATCACTGTCAGAGTGTCTTTGTTTCTTTCCTTGTCTACCCAGAGCTACTGCCTCAGAAAGTATTTTTTGGAAAATATTTATAATTTTTTTCTTGAAATGGAGATGAGCTGCATACATTATTGCTGATATCCGAGGCTCTGTTTTTTTCCCACCGTGGCTAAATCTTTAAAAATTAGAAAGGTGCAGATTTATTTCCATCTGTTTTAGTAGCGGTAAAATGGTGGATGCGTGTGTGTGTATATTAACTGCCTAGTCTGTCTTCTCATGGTTAACAAGAGATGGGCTCCAGATGGGCTCCAGAGTCTAACTGCTCAAGTTTAGTTTCTATAATAGCCTTTAATTAATGGGTTGCCCTTCTTGGAATACTCAGTCCCTGTGCCAGGATTGACTGGGGCCAGTGTGGAATCCTTCTACCCGTGCGAGATTGTGTTTATTTAAGTCTGGACCATATAGAGTTTGGCAGATTTTCAGTTCTTTGAAGGTCCTCTGTATAAGTTGTGACATTTTCTTCCATTATAAAATTTATGATCATAACACCAGCCATGTGAGATATCTATCATTAACTTATGAACATGATTATGAGAAGAATGTGTTTTCTTTGCATAATAATTGTATTGAGATACATGATCATATTTAGATGTATTTTTTTCTCTCTTGGTTTCCAATTCTTTGTCTTGCTACGCTTTCTGGATTATTTTCTTAACTTTATCTTTTCATCTTTTGTTGAGTTTTGTATTAAGGCTATAGATTTTTCATATTCAAAAGTTATTTCTTTTATTGTTCCTTTTTTATAACATTCTGTTCTTCGTTTCTTGGACAATATTTTTCTTATATACATGAAGATATCAACTATAAATGATTTTGATTTTTTTCCCTCTGATCATTGGGTCACTCTCTTTCCTCTGTCTTTAGGATTTTTTTGTCTCTGTCTTCCATGTTGGAGACGTTCCTTATGTGTCTGGTGAGCCTTACATAGCCATCCACATTTAAGAGTAGGACATCATAAAGCTGAGTGAAAGATCTGCGTGTATCAGAGCTTACTGATGGTTAAACATCACTATAGGGGGATTTGCTGATGAGCTAGTGTTTTCCTAGGGGAACTCCAAATTTCAGTTTGTATAGCTCTTTCCTTAGAAGCCATTCAATTTCTCTAGAGAAATATCTTGAAGTCTCCTACCTGGGAAGGCATGTTCCTGGCTGCCATCATTCTGAGCCAGAGAAAGGGATGGAGGTTTTACAGTTCAGTGGTAAACTTTCATTTATCTCAGACTGTGTTTTCACCTCAGCCTCTGTTATGCCTGGGATGCTTGAAACTGGACCCAATGTAGTTCAACATCTTTGAAGAACAACCTTCTTTCTGCGGAGGAGAGGATGATGGGTAGTATGTGTGTGAATATGGTGTGTGCATGGTGTATGCATGTGTGTGTGCATTGTGTGTGTGTGTGTAGAGAGGAAGCTGATCTGGTAGTCCATCTGATCTGCATTCAAACTTGCCCCACTAATCTAGTCTTCAGCCCTGCACCTCACCCTCCCTTCCTTATTCTATCTCTCAGGGCTTCCTGGCACCTCACTGGCTATGCCCTTCTGATCTCTCTGCATGTCTCCATCTGCTTCTGTCTTCCAAACAGTTGTTGAAATTCTATGTTCAGTATAGTTTCCTTGCTCATTTTCTTTTCTTATAGGAAAATATCTTTGCTATTTTATTTTATTTTTTTGCTATCATTTTGGCAGACTTAGTGGAAGGAGTAGAGATAAGCACACATAAGTAATTCACTATTTTTAATGAAAAGCTCCTTACCTTTTTTTCCTACTAGCATCAAGGCAATCAGATCTTTTCATAAGAGCCCTTGATCCTTAAATTCTCTTCCTCCCACATCTTGCAAAGTAAAAAAATCAAATTTATTGTTTTGATGTAGTAATGTGGATGAAAACTCTAAATAAATACAGTCACGTGCCACATAATGACATTTTGATCAACAACAGACCACATATACAACAGTCAACCCATAAGATTATAATGGAGCTGAAAAATTCCTGTCACCTAGTGATGTGGTAGCCATTGTAATATCTTAGCACAATGCATTACTCACGTGTTTGTGGTTATATTGATGCAAACAAACCTACCACACTGCTAGTCATATAAAAGTACAGCCCATACAATTATGTGTACATAATACTTGATAATGATAATAAATGACTATGTTACTGGTTTATGTATTCACTGTATTATTTATTGTTATTCAAGAGTGTAGTCCTTCTACTTATTGAAAAAATGTTACCGTAAAACAGCCTCAGACTGGTCCTTCAGGACGATTTCCAGAAGAAGGCATTGTTATCATAGGAGATGACAGCTTCACGCATGTTACTGCCCCTGAAGACCTTCTAGTGGAACAAGATGTGGAGGTGGAAGACAGTGAGTGATATTGATGATCTCACAATGCCTAGGCCTAGGTTAATGTGTGTGTTTGTGTCTTAGTTTTTAACAAAAGTTTAAAAGGTAAAGAAAATTTTTTTTTTTTTTTTTTTGAGGCAGAGTCTCACTCTGCTGCCCAGGATAGAGTGCTGTGGCATCAGCCTAGCTCACAGCAACCTCAAACTCCTGGGCTCAACCAATCCTACTGCCTCAGCCTCCAGAGTAGCTGGGATTACAGGCATATGCCACCATGCCCGGCTAATTTTTTCTGTATATTTTTAGTTGTCCATCTAATTTCTTTCTATTTTTAGTAGAAATGGGGTCTCGCTCTTGCTCAAGCTGGTCTCGAACTCCTGAGCTCAAATGATCCACCTGCCTCGGCCTCCCAGAGTGCTAGGATTACAGGTGTGAGCCACCACGCCTGGCCAGAAAAAATTTTTTAAATAGAAAAGCTTATAGAATAAGGATATAAAGAAAGAAAATAATTTTGTACAGCTGTGCACTGTGTTTTAAGCTGTGTTATTACAAAAGTGTCAAAATATTAAAAAAATTTAAATTTATAAGTAAAAAAGTTATAGTAAGCTAAGGTTAATTTATCATTGAAGAACAAAAAATATATTTTTATAAATTTAGTGAAGCCTAAATGTATAGAGTGTATGAAGTCTGTAATAGTGCACAGTAATGTCCTAGGTCTTCACATTGACTCACCACTCAGTCACTGTCTCACCTAGAACAACTTTCAGTCCTGCAAGCTCCATTCGTAGTAAGTACTGTTATATATAGGTGTACCATTTTTTATCTTTTATACTATATTTTTACTGTACTTTTTCTATGTTTAGTTGTGTTTAGATACCCATATATTATGCCAATATGCTGTAGTATTTGAAATGGAAATACTGTAAAAATTTGGAATGGCAAAAGTGAAGTCTGCTATGTGTGGTTTTTGTGACATTAACTGCTTTGGTACCCTTTTCTCCTTCCCATTTATTAAATGTTTTGGTTTTACAAAGTCTGTTCCTGTATTGTTTTTCTTATCACTGTACACATTTCATCGGGTTCATCCAACCTACTATCTAGGATTATTAAAATACATCACATGTTGATGACTTTCAAATGACACCTGCACATCTAACTGCATATCTGTCTTATTTCAGCTATAGCGATCTCATAGTTAAATTTTCCAAAGATGACTCTATTTTCCAACTTTGACCATTGTTTCCTATCTTGTAAAGTGCCTCATTATATCTTTATACTTACCATTGTGTTACAATTGTCTACAGTAGTCAATACAGTAACATGCTGTATAGGTTGTAGCCTAGGAGCAACAGGCCATACCACATAGCCTAGTGTATAGTAGGCTATGCTATCTGCGTTTCTGTAGGTACATTTATGATTTTTGCACAACGATGAAATCACCTAATGATGCATTTCTCAGAACATATCCCTGTCACTGTCTATAAGCTCTGTTATATTATTTTCTGATTAGGTATTTGAGATTTTTGAAAGAAGTGTAAAATATTATCAAATAGATTTGAAATGCTGTTAGCCTCTTCATAAATGTTATACCATTTTAAACTATTCGGGGGCCAGTCATGGTGGCTCATATTTGTAATTCCAGCACCTTGAAAGCTCCAGGCAGGAAGACCACTTGAAACCAGGAATTGGAGACCAGCCTGGGCAACGTAGAGAGACCCTGTCTCTACAAAAAAATTAAAAAATTAACCAGGCATAGTGGCATGTACCTACAGTCCCAGCTACTTGGGAGGCTGAGGTAGGAGAATCGCTTGAGCTTACGAATTAAAGTCTGTGGTGAGTTATGATCATGCCACTGCACTCCAGCCTGGGTGACAGGGTGGGACCTTGTCTCTTAAAAAAAAAAAGTAAAAGATAATTTTTTAAAGCTACTTGGACCACCAAAATGTAAAAATATAAAGGGATTTCATAATTAACTTGATTTTTTTTCTTCCCAATATTTTCCAATCTCTCTAGAACCATTTAAAACATTTATTTAATAATATTTCAAGATCCCAAATTTCAGAATGTCTTCCATATATATATATAAAATTTTCATTTGGTAATTACTCTAAGTTATTGTCTTTGCTTTGTCATCTTGTTTTGTACTTAAAGCTAAAAATATTGCACATATGTAAATACTGATTATTCTATTGCCTGTTTCATTGTAAAAAGGTATTTCAATAGAATATTTAGAAACATTTCTAATGTGTTTGTAAATTTAAACTGTTTTCTGATCACAACTGCCGGACCGATGTGCTTTCAAAGTAAGTTATTTATCTATAATTTCAAATTTCCCAAAAGGAGCATTCTCACAGTTCTCAGGAATTTATAGTTATTAATATCATTACAAAATATTTTTAGAACGTATTCTAGAACATAAGCAATTTTTCAGCTTAGGGAAATTATAACCTAAAGTATGACAAGTAAGTATAAAACAATATGAAGAATTGCTAATATGAAGAAGGATTGTTCTCAGAAGAGAGCAATGGAAAGGCATCAAGTGAGGGTGTGAGGAGGGCTTTGCCAAGCCAGTTGCCACTCCTCTTTCATATGAAAATGTCACTTGAATTTCTTCAAGATGAAAAGCCAAATGTCTCCCATACCAGTAGTTAATTATTTTTCCTCATTCTTTGTCTGACCCAGAAAAGCAATTTAAATCTGACAGAAATTAAAAGGTGTGGTTTCTAATGTTGGGTCTGCTTTACTCGGTCAAGGCACTTAAGTAAACTATCACTCGTTTTTTTTTTTCCATCTCTAAAGTGAGGTTGGTGGAATTATATGACACATCAGTACCACAGTGGTCAGTGTTAAGTGAGTCAAACAAAAAGAAAACTTAGCCAAAATGAAATGAAGCCATTTTGAGATGAATAATGGCTTTCCATTTCTGATAAGCCTAAGGCTCTGCAATATGACCAGATAACATTATCAGCACACAACTAGTTCACCGGTTGTTCTAGAATCTAGATTAAGCGAATCCAAAAACGTCCCCAAGCTCTTAGGTCAGATTGCTTTAGATTTAACAGCAAGTAAGAATTTCAAATTTCAAGATGCTAAAGAAAGTACATTTGATATAATAAATTGCTGATTATGAGATTGAAGAAAAGAGGTTTGTGCTGATTGGTAACTATTTCCATTCTTTGTATTTAATTTTTATCATAAAATGCTGATATTTTATAATCTTTTACCTAAAATTTTGCTCTCAATGTTGTTATAGACCAAAAAGATAAAGTGTGCATGTAAAAGGAAGCAAACAGAAAGGTAACGAGAAAACAAAAATAACAGCCAATTTAAAATGCAATATCTCATCCATATATTAATAATGCTATGAGTTCAGGACTTCAGAAGCAAGATAACTAAATGGTGAGGTTGTATTCCAAATGCTCAGAATATATAGACACAGATGCAATAAAGAACAGGACTGGGATTTGGGTACAAAGAGTTCTCAATCTTTTTTTCAGCACAGTATTAGGCGACTACCTGCTCAGAGATCCTCTCCCTTCACCACTCATTAGACACACACAAAGGAATACTTGGAAACAGAGCAGAGCTTCCAGTAGCCCATAAATATGATGACAGATTTCCCAAGAATTGTACTCAGAGTTAGAGGAAACCAAGAATGGAGAATGGCCTTAAAAAGAAAATCTACAAAGAGATATCTGACCCTAACCTCAGCTACCAGAGTTAGAGAGAAGAGAAACAAAGACTTTGTTATACAGAAGACATTAAAACAAACACATGTACAACATTGATAAGCATTCTGCTCAAAGGGAGAAAAGAACGGGAAGGGCCGAAAATCTCCACACAAACCAATCTTTTTGATGAAAACATATTTCCTTTTTTCTTCTGGTCTCCTCTCTAAGACAGTGCACAAAGTGCTCATTTATATTTTCTTTGTTTTCATCCCAAAGCTAGAAGATCAAAGAGTTAATAAAACCTCCTTGCTATAGAAGGTCATTACAAAACTAAATGCAGCAATTCAAAGTGGAAAATAGAATGAATGCCAAGGAGATGTTTAACGAAGTAACATTCTAGATGTATTCTTTGAAGAACATTTGCAGACTCATTTGATTGCTTTAGAGCATGCAGGGAACAATGCGTCTGCGCAGAGCTAACGTTGACTGATGGTTGCGTTCTGCCAAACCACGGCCAGGCCACTTAGAATCACAAGTATATTTGATACAGAATTACCTAATACAGTGGAAATATTCATGAGTATTTTGCATAGAAAAATAGTATTAAAAACTTCCACTTCTTTTTTTCCCCCTTGGGCCTAATTAAATGCCCAAACATAAGACATGTGTCTATTCATTTGAAAAATAATTTGAAGCACTATTTTTCCAAAAACTGACAAAGTTGGATGGCAAGATAAGGGATTAGGTTAATGCTTCCCATTAACTATTGAGATCCTCCTTCTTTTTCTTTTTTCTTGTTTTTTGTTCTTTAGTGCTGACATCCTTAGAATGGGAGCAAATATTGAATATGGGATAGTGGCCTTAGAAATTGTCAATATTGCCCCATTGTTTTATTCAAAAGAGATAGGCTGGTATGCTGGTCTTTCATTGCAATGTGACATGCCAGAATTTGCCATTTGTTGTATGCTGTGGTTTGAATGTTTGTATTCCCTCAAAATTCTTATGTTGAAACCTAAGACCCAATGCAATAGTATTGAGAGGTAGGGCGTTTAAGAGGTGATGGGTCATGATGGCAGGGACATAGTGAATGGAATTAGTGTCTTTATAAAAAGAGCCCAAAGAAGCTTGCTCATCCCTTCCACCATGTGAGGACCCAACTAGAAGGCACCAACTATGAAGCAGAAAGCGGGCCCTCACCAAACGCAAATGTGTTGGTGCCTTGATCTTGGACTTTCCAGCCTCCAGAACCATGAGAAATAAATTCCTGCTGTTTATAAATTGCCCAGTCTAAGGTATTTTTTACAGCAGCTCAAATGGACTAAGACTCTGTAGTCCTGGAATCTCAGCATTAGGACCCGTTAGATAGGTTTCTTCCCTGAAAAGAAGCAGAACAGCCTAGAACATCAGAAGTGACCATCCTCTGGTAGAGCTATGACTATGTGGCAACACAGAGGCCAAACACTAGAGATTATTTAGGGTCTCTGAGGTATAATCAAACAATTTTTCTTTCAATATTTGAAAACTTGGGGATACAGGCTGTTTTCGTGTTAAGGTAAGAGCAGTTCTCTCCTAGGGTAATTTGGGGGTGGATTGGAAAACTGGTATGGCTAGGTGTATACATAATAATTTTATTCAGAAGAGTGTAATTGAAAAAACAGCATAGAAATTTTACAATAACAGAGATTAAGTTTTAAGCAATTAAACTTTTTAATTATTTGGGGCAAATAATTGACCTATTTCACTATAAAATGCATCTGTTTTGAAGTACCATTGAAAGTTGTGCTGATGCCAATAAAGAGTCCTTTTTTTTTTTTTTTTCCTTTTTGCATCAGTGGTGCGTGTCACCTTCCTGCAAGGCAACCAGTTTGCAGATATGGCCAGAGGGAAAATTACTGGGCAGCAGAATGAAAAGGCGGTGTAAGTCAGCCAGCTCTCTAAACCCTAGGAAAGGAAACTTCCCTCCCACTTATGAAAGAGGACGATTGTGCTCAGTACCACTTATCCAGTGCCAACAATCTGGTAAGCCCTCTATTCAGTGCTACACCAGGGCTACAGCAAGGTGACCTGGAGTTTGGGGCTGAGGTCAGGGAAAGGTCATTGCCTGAAAAATGAAACTAGTCAAAAGGAAAGAATCTTAGGAATGGGTGAGATTACACACCCACAAAAGTAACCTCAATGTAAGACATGGTATAGAAAAGCATTTTTTTTTTTTTTTTTTTTGGAATCCAAAGTTCATATCCTTTAAATAACCTTGCTGGCCATTGCAAACTAGTCCTAGAATGCTCTGAAGTGTGGCCACAGGAATCACCATTTTGTCACTAACATGCCTGTAGACTTCCTCTGTTCCTTTATCTCTGCGTTTTAGGTTCCTCAATTCCCTCCTCCTCTCTGTTTCTCTGTTTTCCACTGTCACAACTTCAAAACTGAAAACCAGACACTAGGTATGAAGACACCACTACCATGCTATTTAAAACCTGCTCTGAACTAGCCGGTTGGCTCTCCCCACTCCTGCACATCTTCCTGGTGCTTCCCTATAGAGGCAGCATGTCAAACTCATGCCTGTATGGTGACGTTGGTTGGACGTGAGTGCCCATTTTAAATAAGCTCTTTTGAGGTTAAAGGAACCTTAAAGCTTGGCATATTTATTTGCCCTTTCATAGCTTTTCTTATCTTATAAGATATATATGAGTGCTTACAGGGTGTGTGTTATGAAGAGAAGCTACAAGATGAAGGAACATGGGCTCAGAATTGCTTATTTTCAGCCTTAACCACACACCCCCCCAAATCAATGGTATATCTTTCCCTGGATGGCAAAATGAGCATCTCATGAATATATCCACAAATAAAACTGTATCACTTTAAGGATGTGAAAAGACTATGTGTACTTTGAAAGGATTTTTATTTTAAATAGGTAGCTAAAAGCTGATATGTGCAACTAAAATGTTTACTATTCATCTGGTTTCTTTTTCTAAGAAACACAAAAATCATAAACCTAGAAAGTATTCAATTTCCTCTTTTCAATGTGTAGAGGATGGAGGAATTTCAACTTTTTTGTTTTATATTTATAGTCAAGAATTCATACAAGAAAGTCAATTTTATATAAAATAATTTTATAAAATTACTTTCAAGAGTCAATTTCCATAGATCAATTTCAATAGGTCATATAAGTGTTTTAATATGAGCTCCTTAATTTTATTAGTGCATTATAAATTATTTATCTTGCAAAAAATACATTAAAAACAAAATTAGAATGTCTTTGATTTATATAGCTCAAAGTATTAAGTTAAAATAGTATAATGCATGTTATATAGAGAGAAATGTAAATGTGGCCTAAAAGAACATTTTGAGTCAGTTTCACATTAAACATTGAATAGAAAAGTTGACTTATCTTAAAGTAAAGCAAGTCACTACATCACTATGCTACAAGCAAATGTTTCTTTGTAAATAAGGATGAACTGACAATGCTTGAAAGTGTAGTTCATCAAAATCACAACAAGAAACCAAATATTATGAATGTGTAAAATTCCATGTTTATTTAATATCCATTACATAGCCAGTTTATTGAAACTAGACTTTGTAAAGACAAATAACATTTCTGATGAACATAAACAATATCATACAGTTGAAATTCATCCTGTATTTTCACATGAATAAAGATGTCATTATGCAAGAGTTTCAACAATAAAGACCTTGCTTGAATTGACATGGCATCTCTCAGTGCTTCAAGGCAGCATGGGCCTCCAGCCAGCTCCAGATAAGAGATTAGTGGCTCTGCATCAAGGAACTTCAGTGACCAGCATGTCCACACTCAGGTGCCACAGAACTTTCCCCTGGCATCTGCACTGACCTCCAGGGCGGTCAATGTCATGGACACCTTCTTAGAGGATATACCCAGAACTCAAGATGGGTATTCCTAGGACAAAACATATTTTTGAAAAGCAAAGACAATATGCAGATAATGTAAAAAGGGTCACTCTAGTAAGGAGAAATATGAGTGTTATATTACTTAATAACACCAATGATTATTGTTTT
>RJWJ010031414.1:0-19229 GCA_004363605.1 Indri indri
ATAGGGCAAGGTTTTTTTTCTTTCTTTTTTTGGTCTGTGACATTAAATTAAATTTATACCAATTAACTGCACTGGGGGCTAATTTGTTTCTTTTATCTTAAAAAAAATTCAAGGTCTATTATAATGCTTTTAAAAAGTCCATATACTTTGATCTCATCTTCTTATTGCTTTTTTTCAATTGTAGTTACTTGGTGTTTTAGAACCAATATGCTAAAAACTGAACATAATAAAACATACAGAACAGTTCTTTGGAAAAGGGCAGACAGCAAACTGAAGGGCAGAAACAAAAATGGAGTCATGAGGAGCCACAAAAAGATTTGTAAAAATGTTGCAGTCTTCCCAATTGAGCTCTTTGAGATGTCATTGTTTTAAATGTTACTTACTGTGGTGGCAAGACTTCATTCCACTGAACTTCACTTGTTACCTCCCTAGGCTAGCATTTATTTTCAAGCATCATTCTCTGATTGTGTTTCTTGTCTGAAAAGCTGTGCTAACTTACATTTCATGGCACTAAAATAGTTGCCTGCTGTTGTTGACGGGATATTAGCTCAATTAATAAGAATTAATAGAAGTCTGGGAAAATGCCTAGAGATTAAATGGAAAATTATAGGACTGTGACTCTAACCTTTTAACAGAGGAAACTATTATAAAATTTATTTTTCCAGAACCCTAGAGTGGATATAGGATTTGACTTAGGAATATTTGCTTCCAAGTCTGAGTTAAGCCATTTATTTGTGTGTGCATCAGGGCAAACTCCTGTGTTCTTCGGTTTTCTCATCTGTTAGATGAAACTTACAATACCTCACAGAGTTGTCATTAGGTTCAGTTACGTGAAATTCCTTTGGGACACTCTAAAGACTACAAAGGCTAGTTAGCCTTATGGTTATTGCTTGTCAAGACCAAGCCCTATCAGAAAAACCTAACTTCATTAGGGCAAGAGAACAGTTTTCGTTCCTGTAGATGTCATTTCCCTTAACCTTGGTAATACTTCTAAACTGATCTTTGTAGTACGATATCAATCCTTATGAAAATATGGCTAAGAACACATATAGCTCCCAGGTATGTGTCTAACATCTGTTCAGAAACATAATCTGAGATTAGTCCTTGAAAATAAGTGGTAGATTAAGTGAAATTCAGGAGGAAGAAGTCTTGAAACCAGGGTAAGTCACATTTTAATCAATGACACAGCAGAGTTCAATGAAGATTATTAAGTTATATAAGTATATCAGTGGCAAGGTTTTATAAACTGGGTTGTATTACATTGAAAAAAGGTAGATTCAGAATTCAATGTGACATTGATTTAGGAAAGAGATTAGGAATAGATATAGCAAAGCTGTGTCTAACTAGAAGCAGAGATAGACACAGGATGGAGAAGTCTCCAATGTGCCCATATTTATGGGGGGAAAGAGCTGGCTATGTGTGAGGAAGCAGAGAGAGAAAGCGAGGTTCTGGGTAGTTGTCAGATTGCCTGTGAGTCAGCAAAGCAGCACTGCAGTTAGAAAAGCCAGCTGAGTGCTGCAGGGCATGGCAGGAGCATGACGTGGAGCAAAACCTGAAGGTACGGCTCCTCTTAGGGGGAGAACTGGACAGGCCACATATGATTAGTAGTTTGGAGAGCCATGTGGTGCTCTCAGCTTCAGATTCTGTCTCTGATTAAATACCTGTGTGTCTTTATTTAGAACACCTACTCTGATTTCTTTTGTATAGGGTGAAGCTGGCTTTTCTCTTTCTGATGGGAGCCATAAGGGATGCATTATGGGAGAGGATAGATAGCTGTCTAAAAAGGGAAGGGTTTTCGATAGCCATCTTAATTCTCTTTAGTAAGCTATTATTTTTCACTTGTTTAGAAAGTTTGAAAATATTTTAAAGACATCCTAATTTTCAGCCTATATCATCTCTTGAGTCATAAGTTTACTACCCATAAGGGTACTGGGCATGGAGACCATTGTACCATGTGTCTTGTCTAAACTCACTGTTCCTGGGCAGCCCCTTCCCCTTTGTCTGCCTGATGACTTGCTCTTCATCTGTCAGCTCTTGGCTGAAGCTTCACTCCTGAGCAAAGCCCTTTTTGACCTTCCTGGGTAGAGTTATATCCTTTGTGCTTGCCTCGGCTACATCTTGTACATTCCCCAGTTAAAGGCTCATTAATCACACTGAATGTGAGCTTTTGGAAAGTACAGATCAAGTTTTATTCATCTTTGTATTCTCGTTACCTAGAAGGGTTCCTGGCACATGGTGGGTGCTCTATGATTATTTGTGGAATGATTAAATGAAGGAATGAATGAAGGTGAGTATATAAATACAGGATTTATGTGAATAGGTTTTAAAAAAGTCTGATATTTAACCAGAAGAAGGAGACTTAAACTTTCTGCATTCCATAGTGTACCACACAAGTGGAGAATTATATTTTGAGTGGAATGTTAAGAGTTTGAGTGAGCCGTGAGGAAGAAGTCCTTGCCAGTAACAACGAGGCATAGGCTCTCCTCCCTTCACTTACAGGGGGTAAACTAGATTAAGTCCCTTCCAACTTCAAGATCCTTTATTACCTCATGCTTAGGCTCCAGTGTTTTCTATTCTTTGGCTTGTTGGAGGGGCCATGATGAAGACAGAATCTTCCTGTCTGAAGGGCCAAGTCCACCTTCAGCAGTCTGTAAGAGGCCTTCTCCCTTGAAATGATCCAAAAGTTTAACAAGTGATAAAATTTTTATATTGTCAGACATTCATGTAATAGTGAAGAAGAATGTGATGACAACACGTATTTTTCAAGGCAGCAATGCATAGATGTGTCTTTTTGATTCTGTAAGTCTCTTTTCTCATGCTAAGTGTGATTAAAGGGAAACAGAAATCTTTACCATAGCAATGTCTACAAATGTTCTGTTTCTGTCCTTTGAGTGAAGCATTTGATGCCTGTCAAGGATTTTAATGGTCTGATCCTGACTCTGAAGTTGCTGATCTCTGAGATGTGATGCCTTCCATCCAACACCATTTTTGTTTCAGAAACAAACAAAACAATAGAAAATGGCATCGTTTGTTTGCCTAATGACATATGCTTAAAAAAAACACTCCCTCCTTCCCTCTAGCTCATTTTTAATATTTATCTTTCCACAAATACATTCAGATTGTCTTTAATGTTGTCAACATGTTTCTAAGCAGGCTGACTGGGGTGTTAGCAAACATCAGCAGTAGGAAATCTGAAGCCCCTGATGGTTGGAGAAGGCTTCCCTCCAAGAACTGAGTTTCAGAAGAGAACTACAAATCACTGAGGAAGGAAATTGCAGATGATGTAAACAAATGGAAAAACAAATCATGCTCATGGATTGGCAGAATCAACACTGTTACAATGTCCATACTACCCAAAGTGATTTATAGATTCAACACAATCGCCCTCAAAATACCAACATCATTTTTCACAAATCTAGAAAAAATAATTCTGTGCTTTGTTTGGAACCAGACAAGAGCCCAAATAGCCAAAGCAACCTTGAGAAAAAGGAACAAATCTGGAGTCATTACTTTAACAGACTTTAAGCTATATTACAAGGCTACAGTAAACAGAACAGCATGGTAATGGCACAAAAATACAGACATAAACCAATGGAACAGAACAGAGAACCCATATATAAAACCATCCTCATAAAGGCAACTGATCTTTGGCAAAGTAGACAGCAATATACAATGGGGAAAAGAATCCCTATTTAATAAAAGGTGCTGGGAAAATTGGATAACCACATGTAGAAGATTGAAACAGGATCCATATCTCTCATCACGCACAAAAATTAATTTAAGATGGATAGCAGACTTAAATAGAAGACATGATCCCATAAGAATTCTAGAAGATAATGTTGGAAAAACTAATATAGATATCAACCTAGGCAAATAATTTATGAAAAAGACCCCAAGGGCAATCACAGCAATAACAAAAATAAATAAATGAACTTGATTAAATTAAAAAGCTTCTGCACAGCCATGGAAACACAATCAACAGAGCAAATAGACAACCTACAGCATGGGAGAACATATTCACATGCTATGTATCTGATAAAGGACTAATAACCAGAACCTACAAAGAACTCAAGCAAATTAGCAAGAAAACATCAAACAACCCCATTAAAAAGTGGGCAAAAGACATGAACAGAAACTTTCCAAAAGAAGATAGACTAATGGCCAATAAACATATGAAAAATAATCAATGTCACTAATCGTCAGAGAAATTCAAATCAAAAACCACAATGAGCTAAACCCAGTGAGAATGGTTTCTATCGAAAAGTCCCAAAATAATAAATGCTGGCATGGATGCAGAGAAAAAGGAGCACTTGTACATTGTTGGTGAGACTGAAAACTAGTGCAACCTCTATGGAAAATAGTATGGAGATTCCTCAAAGAACTAAAAGTAGACCCTACCATTTGATCCAGCAATCTCACTACTGGGTATTTACCCAAAATAAAAAACGTCATTTTATCAAAAAGACACTTGTGCTTGAATGTTCATTGCAGCACAATTCACAATTGCAAAGATGTGGAATCAACCTAAGTGCCCATCAATTCATGAGTGGATTAATAAAATGTGGTATATGTACACCATGAAGTACTACTCAGCCATAAAAAATGAATTAATAACTTTTGCAAGAATCTGGATGGAATTAGAGACATCCTCCTAAGTGAAGTATTGCAAGAATGGAAAAAGAAAGACTACATGTACTCACTATAAAATTGGAACTAATCGATCAGTACTCATGTGCACAGATGGAAGTAAAACTCAATGGAAATCATACAGGTGTGAGGGGAGAGGAGGAGATGGGTGAAATCATACCTAACGAGTATACTATCTGGGTGATGGACATACTTCTAACTTTGACTCAAGCAGTACAAAAGCAATCCATGTAACCAAAACATTTGTACCCCCATAATATTCTGAAATTTTTTTAAAAAATCATGTAATAGTGAATTTTTTTTAGATCTTAAATTCTCAAAGAATTCATTAATGTCATGATTTAATTATCTGTTTAAAAATGTGGTTCTCACAGTTACTCATAGTTACTTCCTTTTATTAACAAAGGAGTTACAGATATTTTAATTTATAGCCAAATCCTTCAGAGTGTAGAAGATATAATTTATCAAACAGTCACAGACATCAAGAGCTCAGCGAGGGATCGATTGGTAGTGTTGAGAGCATGAGCTTTGGAACCAGGCTCACGTGAGTCTGAATTATGGCTCTGTTATGTCCTAGCTTCATGTCTGGGGAAATGAGCCACTCTGTGCCTGAGTTTCCTCATTTATAAAATGAGGTTGACATTATCCCCCTCTCAGAGTTAGTGTTAAAATTAAATAAGTTACTTTAGGCTCTTAGTGCAATTTTAGATACATAGTAAATTCCTGGTAAACGGTGATGGTGATGATGATGATGATGATGATGATGACGATGACGATGAAGGAGTTGAAGACGCAATTTTTCAGCAGACAGGTTCATCTGGACAGGCACATTTCCTGGTTCGTTTGGAGAACTCAAACCCTTCTTCATAAAAACAAGTTTTACCTTTTTGGATGGGAAAACCTTTAGGTTTTCAAGGTGCAAATTTTCAAATTTCTTGAAAAGCAAAAAAACAGCTAAAAGTTTCAATGCTCAGGCTTTCTACTGGCAGCATTGAAGACAGAAAGCCTAGTCTATGTAAATCTAGAAGTTGTAATTGTCATTTATTCTCTGAATCTCTGAATGAATGTTTGGGGCCTTTATTTTATTTACACACTTGGGTGATAATTAAATCTCAGGAGTGTCCACTGACATATGTGGTTGAGTGATTGTCTCTTAGGCTCTAATACCCTAGAGACAGTTTCTGACAAACATATTTTGGAGGAGTTTGCAAAAGAGGATCAGTAGGAAAAAAAGGTGTTACTATTTTAAGGTAAGTAATATTTTGGTTTCCTTGGCAGTAAAAATAGGACTTCACCAGATGGCAGATGTCTTTTTGGCTAGTAATGTCACGCTCTATTTTGAATGGAGATAGGGGGTTTTGGGGGAGGAGCTGATGAGAACAGCTTTTTCGGATCAAACCAAGGCATGCAATGTGGGGTTTGGGAATCAAGCAGGAAAAGAGTAAACAACTAAGGTATATTTATTGCCTGAGAGCATGAACTTTGCTTTCTTGAGAAAACGTGACATTTTTAGATGAAATTGAACATGTGAGGGCTGTGGAGTACTGTGTGGGTGTGGGTGTTGGATATAGAGAAATGCAAAAACAATAAAATTTCCTGACACCTTAGAGCAGGGGTCTTCAGGGTTGTTAGGAGAATGCCTTCCAGAGACACAGACGGGAGAGAGAGGACAGGAAGGTCTCCCCCATTCTGGACTCCTCTCCAGCTTTCTTCTCCTTTCAAAGCACATAGCTTGATTTGAGACTGTTGTGAGCCTCTGGGAAAAGCACTGGGGAAACAAAAGTATACCCAAAGCAGTTCACAGCCTGGTAGAGATAGTAGAACCTAGCTCCCGTCTACAGACCAGAGCCAAGGTCTGAGCAAGGCCAGGGCAAGGCCAGGGTTTGGTATCTATGGTAGCTGGTGGCAGTTGGACCTGAGCCCAAACCCTTTCTCAACGTGATACTCTCACTGGTGAACCTAATGGCTGAGCCACGGGTGAGCTTCAGAGGTAACAGGTAGCATTTATCGAACACCTGCAATATGCCAGGATCTTTGCCTGTGCACTCTCTGCTCCCTTGTTAAGCCCTCGACAGGGGGCTTGGAGGAACCACAGGGAATTGAGGCCCGCAGTAGTTGAGTAACTAGCCTGGAGTTATACAAAGCTGTCATTTAAATCCACATCTTTCTGGAGCCAAAGCTCATATTCTTCCTATGATACCACAGGGTTCTTTAGGGCATGCCTGTGTTTTCTGGCCTGTTCTCATTTTCTTTATCATCTAGGTGAGGGGAAAAGGAAATACATAAGGTAAGATTAGACACCTAGATCTTCATGTGGCCCCACAATATGAAATATGTGTCAATATTTTTTCCTACCTTATTTTGTCATGATGAATCAGGGTAGTGTGTGGAAAGGATATTAATTTGGAAGTTAGATCATGTCAATTTTAGTGTGAAAGCTGTAGCTTTGGGTAAAATCATTTGAACTTCTCTGTGCCCCAGTTACTTCAAATGAATACGAGGAGTATGCTAAATTACTGTTTCTCTCAATTTTCCTCTAAGTCTGATAATCTATGATTTTTAAAGGACCTTGAAGCCTTTCACTAACAAACCTGCACCTCCCCCAACCCCATTGCTCCATTTCCATGTACAAAGATTGTGGACACCTACAGCAGACAACTTATTTCACATGTACTTCGAGTGCAAATAGACTCCTGATTGAGTCCTCAATGATGGTATGAGTAGATTTAGGAGCACTCTTTCCAAATAATTACCAATATTCACGAAGATAATTAACTTATACAGACATTTGGAAGCATAATACAATTCTTAGAAATATCATCTGATGCCAGGAACTTTCACTGAAGATTCATTTATTCCCCCACTCAGCTGAGGCATGAGAGGGAAAGAAAAGATACTTTAAGATACTCTCATGGTTTTATGTGCTCTGTGGGTACATTCTTAGAAATCTCTCTAGCTTTATTATTTGCTTTCTAGACTCATTGATTCTGCTGAGAAGGCTAAAGAAACAAATGCCAGTGAAAGAGAATTGAGAACTCCATATAAAGCCCCTGTTAACATACGATACTGAGGGGAGAATCAGTAGCTGCTGATTTCTCGAGCACTTCCTGTGCTGCACATAGCATGACTACTCTTCACAGCGACATTTTGAGGAAGGCAGTGCCATCTTTTATGTATATATATTAGCTTTATTGATATATAATTCACACTGTCATCTTCCTTTTACCAGAAAGGTAAGGAAACTCACAGAACCTATGTTACGTGTTCAAAGGAACTTACTGTTTATGCTAAAAGGATGACTCGTGCCCAGATCAATCTTATTAAAAGGCCTGTGTGTTTTCCATTATGCTCCCTCTGCAAGGGAGAACATGGTCACAGGAGGATGAGAAGAGGTGCCTGGGGAAATGAGCCATCTCCTTCACTCTGGGTGCATGCTGAGGGGGGGCTTCTCCCGCCAGAGCTGCAGAGCCTCATGGCTTCTGGCTGAAACCAGTGCTCTACAACCATTTTGCCTGAATTCTGCATGCATGGCATTTTTTTTCTCTCTTTTGCTTATTGTCCGCCCACTGTTTCAAAATCTTAGAAACATCAAAACTTAAAGGGGGAAGGGGGAAGAAGCAGCATCTGGTTCAACCATTAATTTTACAGATGAAAAAAATAGGCATTCGAAGAGAGGAAGTAACTTACTCAAGATCACATACTCATCCGAGGTTGACTTGAGAATAAAGCCAGAGGGTCTTGTTTAACTTGCTGCACTCTATACCCTCCTCCTTTCATCCACTTTAACCCTTGATCTGATTGGGTGAGATTAGGATAAACTAAGGTCTTTGGAGCCGTGGTAATCCCAAATTTTGTCACTTATTTTTTACAAATAAAAAATTTGAAGAAACTATCTTGCTATAGGGAAAAAAATATTGGTTGCACCGGGTTTAATCTAGATATCGTTTAGAACAAAGAAAGCATCTTTCACCATTACCCTGCAAATTAAGCTAGTAGGAAGTTCATAATTTAAGTATATTATACAATTTAGAACACAGTGGTTTCTATTTAAAGATAGACCAAAGCAGAACCTCTTACCTGGAATGTTTATTTTCCCTGCACTTTGGATACTCAGCATGGTCAAATTTTTTTACCTAGTTAATACATACTTTTGATATTTCAGGAAAATATTGTTATGCTTCTGATGATCCTCCCATATTCTTGCTTCTGCTTCTCTATTTTGCTCTGGCCTCTGTTTTTGTTTTACTTGTTTTCTTTAAAAAAAATCACATACAGATACAAATGTCTCATTATGTAAATTAAGATAATTTGAAGATTTTATGCTTAATGTGTTAATGTAAAAACCTATGTGAAACTTTCTTTGAAAGTCTTTTTTTTCACTCTTTACTTCAGGGAATGGCATATTATTATTTAACATTTTCAAATTATTTTTTTATTAAAATAATATTTTCATAGCTTGGCTTCTTGGTGGTAAACACTGAGACAATTTGGGGTGTGTATGAATTTCCTAGGGCTGCCATAACAAAGTACCACAAACTGAGTGGCTTAAGCAACAGAGATTTATTATCTCGCAGGTCTGGAGGCTAAGTTTGAAATCAAGATGCGGCAGCGTTGGTTCCTTCCGAGGGCTGAGAGGGAAGGATCTGTTCCGTGCCTCTGCCACGGCTTCTGCTGATTGCTGGCAATCTTTGTTTTTCCTTGGCTTGTGACAGCATCACCCCAATTTGCACCTTCATCTTCACATAGTGTTTTCCCTGTGTGAGTGTCTATGCCCAAGTTTCCCCTTTTTGTAAGGTCACAGTCGTATTGAATTAAAGCCTATCTTATTCCAGTATGACCCCATCTTAACTAGTTGTGTTTGGAATGGCTCTATTACTCAATAAGGTCAAATTCTGAGGCACTGGGGGTTAGGACTTCAAAATGTGAATTTGGGTAGGACACAATTCAATCGTTAAAGGGTACAGATGTATATCTGCCAGGGAAAGGGGGAAGAAGCAGCATTGGGCAGAGAAAGAGGTTAAACTGTGACATAGACCCTACAAAACCTTGGACCATCTGGCAGTGAGCTTTGGAACAAATATTGCCCATCAGAGTGTCCCTCAACAGGCCCTGATGGGCCTTTGCACCCCCGCCTCACTCAGTCATCAGGTGTGGGCTGCCGAG
Organism: Indri indri; assembly: GCA_004363605.1. NCBI lineage: Eukaryota > Metazoa > Chordata > Mammalia > Primates > Indriidae > Indri > Indri indri. The sequence goes on from RJWJ010031414.1 coordinate 9,811, forward strand.
TCATCCTGACCTTGGGTGAGGCATTTCTCTGAAGTAGAGGCAGACCCTGAAGGAGCTGATAGCTGAAGGTTTGCTGCAGACTGCACTCCCTATAGAGACGCAAATCCTTCCGTGAAGAAAGACCTGGGGTGGCACGAATCCATGTCTACCACAAATATAGCAAATACTACTGACCTCTAAGGGGTTTAAAGAAAAATCTTGATCTAAAAAGTATTGATCTTATAAAAATATCTCTCTTCCCTGCTTAAATGCCTAAAGTGTCTTCATTGCCTATAAGTTCAGGTATAAATCTCCTTCCTAATCTGGCTCACAAGACAATGTACCATTGGATTCAAATCTATGTTTTCGGATTCTCCCTACTCTTCAACCAACGCCTCTGCTCTAGGATGCTGATTTCTCTCTACCTAAGACATGATCTTCCCATTTTGCCTCCATTGCTTTATGCAAGTGGATTTCTTTCCTTAATGTCCTTTACCTGTTGGGAAGTACGAGAGATCGAAACAGTAGATTTTAGTCCAATTGGAAAGGTTTCGAAGGCCAAGCTGAGAGGTTTATAACCAAATCGATAGTCTAATCCAGGGATTGGCAAAGTATAGCTTGCAGGTCAAATCCAGTCTGCCATCTGTTATTGTACATAAAGTTTTATTGGAACACAGCCATGCTCTTTTGTTTACATATTGTCTGTAGCTGCTATCATGCAGAGACTATGCCTTAATTTTGTTCTGGACTTTGCACAGTGCTTCACATGGAGCATTTGTTGATAACACGGAGATTAATATCACTTGCTTGCCAGACAGTTTGTTGGACTGTGTAAAAATGGGCTTTGGAGTCCAATAGATCCAGTTCCTGTGTTAGGTGTGTGACCTTGGGAAAGACACATAATTTCTCTCAGCCTTAGATTTCTGTTTGGCCTTGCTATGGTTTTCATAATTTTGAGGCGACAAGAGTGCTGTCCGACCTGGAAGATTGTCTTTTGTTCCATGCAAATGCCAGTGAGGTATACGATATCTCTCACACTAAAGCAGAGCAGAGCAGAGGGTGTTGTGTTGAAGGCATTGCAAGAGTGACTCATTCACCTCACACACAGACTGGTGCAAGAAAAAGAGGGAACATAGAGAGCACTTAGCTTTTTCAGTAAGGGCATTAATGGCATTTGGAGAGTGATAGTTGTCTGGGTGAGGGAGTGTTGTCATTGCAAGAAGACATTTTTTTTTTTTTTCATTTAACTTGCCATTCTTCTCCCGCTGAATGCCAGCAGTGACTCTACCCACACTGTGACAACCATTATGGCCCACACATTATTTCCAAATGCTCCCTGAGGGTCACTACCACCTTGGATGAGAACCACTGGACACCTTAAAAAAGTACTAGGGATTCTGGCTGTGTCTTACAGATCTCTGAGGGGTGGAGGAGACTTCCAGCAGAACACTTCTACTTTTGTCTGTTTTGCATCACTAAGATTTTATTTGAAAAGATGCCTGTGGCTAAAACTTCTGAAATTAGATAGACTTGCAATTGTAAAGTTGAAGTCAAACATTGCTTCACTGTAAGGCTAAACTCCAAAGAGTGTGAGAGCAAAATTGAGAAAGGATCATTCAACCAAAGAAGTCATGAAGCAGGACAAGAAAATAATAAAAGGATTCTCTCCTATCAAGACCAATATAGACCTTCCCCTGTCATCTAGATAGGGACACAGACACCAGCATCACACCGCAATCATAATGGTAACAGTAATGTGCAAATGAATGATTTAACACCTGTTAGGAGCTACCCATTTCTCACCTGCTATTTCTGCACTTGTGACAACTTAGCATGATAGGTACCATAGAGGCAAAACCGTCTCCTGGAAGTTGAGCAATGTCCCTACACTCACACAGCTAATTAGTGACTGAACCTGGATTCAAACCCACATTTTACTATCAAATCCATATACTTTCTGCTCTATCAAGCTGTATAATATTATTTGTAATTTGTTCTTCATCTAATATATCAAATTAAAGAATATTTGTATTGGGCATGTTGCTATGGTTGCTGTGTCTATGTTTAAATGCTATAAGATTTGTATGTGACATATTGCATATGAGAATTTTTTTTTTTTTTCTTTCCGGTCAATCCATTTTTGTCCTTATGGAGACTCCCTTCAGGTAGTTGATCGAGACACCTGCACTGGGGTGACCCACCAGCATTTGTACCATGCTGGAGCCCAGCTCAGGCATGCAAAGCAAGTGGCATCTCCTCTAGAAAGAGATTTAAAGGGGACTCTTCCTGTGTCATTTATTACTCTGGGTTGGTACAGATTAGGAAGAGATGGAATAATACACAAATCAAATATCTCCCCAGGGACCAGTTTTTCTTTCTAGCAAGTATCAGGAATGGTTCTTGGAGGCAAATCAAAAACTGTTTGAAAACTGGGGACTTTTGATTTTCTAAGCTGGAATAAATGTGTGCCACTTATAAAACTCTGAGTCAGGCCTTTGGATGATTGAGTGTATTGCTATTGTTAAATAAATAAGACAAGTCAATTGATTCTCATTTACGAAACATAGGAGCCTATCTTGCAAAATCAGCTAATGTACCTAATCATGCACAGAAATTAGATATGAGACCTTTATGTGTACATCGATAATAAGCCATTTTATGTAACACAGACACAGAGTTTCCCATTCTTTTGCTCATAATACTTTCCTCCCATATGCTTTATTGTTGACAACATAGCAGAGGCAAGCAATATTTCTCACTTAATTTCTGGCTTATCGCATAGATCAATTGACTGAAAAATGCCATAAGGAAGTTTCTCTATATTTACTTAAATTGCTTATATAAATTGCACCATCAGTTTAGGATATGAAGTTCTATAGGACCGGTAGTTTATAGATCTGTCTTCAGGTTTTTAGTGTTTTCAGGTTTCATTGTCTTCTTTCTTAAAATAAAATATGTTATTAAGAGATTGGGCCAACGAACTCTAGAAAAAAAATTTTGGCCAAATCTTCAGAGATTTTACATTTTTCCCTTCTCTCCATTTCACTATTTAGTGTCACATGGTCACAGTAAAAAGTGTTCTGATAAAATGGAGTCAAATTGTGATGGAAATGAACATATTAAAAGAAGAAGAACACTATACATATAGCTTGAGGGATGGATATTCTTTGCTTTTAATTTCTTTGTCTTACCTCTAGATTGGCTGAATGGCACTGGGTAAACCACTATCAGTCTGGACTGAAGTTTTCTCATCTGCCAGACGAGTGCGCTGGACAGGGAGGGCAGTGTCAACAAGTGCATCACCATTCTCTTGTCCTGTGTCCATGCTGGATGCTGTGGATCAGGCATGGTTCCTGTGCCCGTAGAATCTGTCTGGCTTCATTGTTCTCACATAGGGCTCTGGGCAATGTTTTTGTATGATTAAATTAATGTAGGGTTAAAAACAAGTTGTCATGGCTTTTCAAATGACTGGTTGGATCTTGTAAGCTTTCATTAATGAGCTGTAATATCAAACCCTCATAGATATTTTTACATATGGGAAAGACTATGGGTGGAGCACAATACTTAATGGAAAGAAATGAATTCTTGACAATAAAAGGCAACAAAAATAGACAAGTGAGACTTAACTACAAAGCCTTTGCACAGCCAAAGGAATATCAGCAGAGCAAACAGACAACCTGCAGAATGGAAGAAAATATTTGCAAACTCTTCATCTAATATCTAGAATTTACAAGGAATGCAAACAACAATAACAACAACAACAGCAACAAAAACCCAGATAACACCATTAAAAAGCGTGCTAAGGACACGAATAGACATTTTGCAAAAGAAGACAAACAAATGACCAACAAAAATATGAAAAAAGGTTCAACACAACTAGTTATCAGAGAAATGCAAAGTAAAACCACAATGAGATATTGTCTTATACCAATCAGAATGACTATTACTAAAGAGAAAAAAAATAATAGATTTTCATGAGGATGCAGAGAAAAGGGAACTCATATACTGTTCTTGGGAATGTAAATTAGTGCAATCTCTATGGAAAACAGTATGGAGATTTCTCAAAGAACTAAAAATAGAACTACCATACGATCCAGCAATTCTTCTACTGGGTATAGAAAAGAAAAGAAAAGAAATTATTATATCAAAAAGATACCTACACTTGTATGTTTATAACAGCACTATTCACAACAGCAAAGATATGAAATCAACCTAAGTGTTTATCGACAGAAGATTGGATAAAGAAAATGTAGTATATATACACAATGGAATGCTATTCAGCCATAAAAAAGAATGAAATCGTGTCTTTTGCAGCAACATGGATGGAACTGGAGGCCATTATCTTAAGTGAAACAACTCAGACACAGAAAGGCAAATATGGCATGTTTTCACTTGTAAGTGGGACCTAAATAATGTTTACACATGGAAGTAGAGTGTATAATGATAGACAACGGAGACTAGAAGTGCTGCAGGGTGGGAGGAGGGTGGATGATGAGAGGTTATTTGCTGGGCACAGTGAGTGTTGTTTCAGTGATGGATGCACTGAAGGCCCTGACTTCACCACAGTGTGATATATTAATGTAGCGAAATTGCACTTGCACCCCATGAATATATACAAATAAAAAAATAAATGGAAAAAAGGGTTAACAGATTGGGAGAAATCATTTGCGTAAGGACGGATGGATATTTGAGGCTTTCTTGGTATCTTTGAAATCATATGCCCTAAATATCATGCTATAGTATCTCCCTTTCAAAACTCATTCTATTTGGACTTTTAAAAATTAAGAAATTGCAGTGGCTAACTTACAATGAAAAGTCTTCCTACTACATAAAAGACTGAAAATTGAAAACATTTTTTATTTAAATCAAAATTCTGACCACTATTAATAAATATCTTCAGAGTTCAATTAGAAATAATTATATCCCACCCCACTTTTTGGGGGATAAAGGGTGGAAGAAGAATTTTCAAAGTATATAGTGGTAATAAAAAGATATTCTTTAATATTTTAATTTTGCCTTTTTGCCTAATGCTCTGATGATATGGAAAACCCAGTTGAAATCCCCGTGAATGATTTATAGTATCATTTAAACCCTTCTATTGAGTGAGAAACAGATATTTCTAATCTGGGAATGATTAATATCTCTCATATTAAACAATAAATAACAAAATAGTCCCTTAATGTTATGTAGTACTTTGTGATAGAAAAATGCTTTCTAATACATTTTTTGTTTATCTTTTCACTAATTTAATCAATCAGGAGCCCATCACACTTTTTAACAACCTCATTTAAAAAGAAGGAAAATTATGGGTAGAGTGGTTAAACTAACTACCCAAGGTCACATCTCTAGAACATCCCTAATCAAGGTTTCTCAACCTCTGTTCAGAGCTCTTTTGCCTACATTTTGTTTCTTTTTCAAAAATTTTATTTTTAGTTAATTAGTTAAAAAAATTTTAAACATGAGTGAGTAATGGGTTCTGAGAGAAAATTGAAGGAATACTGAAAAACTACAAAATTTTTGACAAATATAGGGAATTTTAATGAATGTGGTTGAGTTTCTTGGTTGAAAAGGAGTTGGTAAGTGGCCTCAAATCCTCAGCAGATATTATTTTCACAGATGATATGCTCCTTGCATTTACTGTTAACCCTGGAAACATGCTGGGAACACACACCCCCTTTCCTGCCTCCTCTCCCCTCTGCCCACCACTCTGCTCCTTTCCCCCAATCCCAATTCCTACTCTCTGTTGGTGGAAATGTATTAGAGATGATCACAAGAGACACCTAGTCTCAGGTTGCCATTTATCTTGCACGTTCTGGCAGATTTGTTTATTTTTCCTTTTGATGAGATTGTGGCCTTTTGTAAATTACAGGCAGGACCAAAGAAAGCACCTGTTCTTTCCCATATGCCTCTTTGTTTCTCTCCGACTCCAGTTTTCCTTTAAACTCAATATAGACAAATGACTCATGTAACATAATGATATCACCCCGAACAAGCTCACTCCTCATGGTCATGCCAAGATCTTTGCTGCCAGGGGCCCTATGAATTTCCCTGTGTCCTCATTGGGATTTGACTCATACTAAATACTGGTCATGTTTGTTTACGTGAATGAAGTACACAAAAAGGAAGTGCCATAATGAAGAGCTGAAGCTTTGGACCTGGAAAGGTTGAGGCATTTACTTCTGGCTCTGTCATTTACTAGCTTGCCCCATGCAAATACTTTGATCTTTTCTGAGACTCAGCTTTCTCATCTGTAAAATAGGGATGATATTCTTATTCAGCAGTAGCTAGAAAAGTTCCAGATGCATAACACATGCCCCAAAGTGGTTATGATTGTTATGTTATTGTTTTATTATTTTTATTTATTCGTTATTAAACAGCAAAAATTCCAAATATGGAAAAGTCATAGAACTTGGCTACAGTTGGCCCTCTGTATCTGTGGGTCCCACATTCATGGATTCAACCAACGATGGACAGAAAATATTAGGTGGGAAAAAAGGGATAGTTGTATCTGCACTGAACATGTACAGAGATTTTTCTTGTCATTATTCCCTAAACAACACAGTATGAAAACTATTTACATAGCACTTGTATTAGCTATCACAATTTATCTAGAGATGATTTAGACCATACAAGAGGATGTGCACAGATCATACGCAAATACTACACCATTTTATATAAAAGACTTGAGCATCCATGGATTTCGGTATCCAACGGGGTCCTGGAACCAATCCCCTATGGATGCTGAGGCATGACTGTATATCTGTTTTGGCTGATTTGGGAATTAAACATTTTCTGTAAGACAGTCTATACGATCTGCTCTTATTTTATAAGGTAGAAGAGTCCTGTACCAGTATATGGAGTGATATTGTATTTAGAATATTATATGGGTTAAATTTATACTAACCCTAGAGGATTAGTCTGCCTAACTGGCACTCCGCCAGGATCTAGTGAGCACAAGCAACACAGCAGAGCCTGTTACCTCCCATTTTAATCTAAGTTTAATGTAAAAGTCAATGAGCAAATGATGCTTATTGTATGGAATTTTACTCTACATCCTATATGACTGAAGTGAACTGCTTATGGTGATAGAGATACCCCTGAGGTCCCTTTGTGGTTTACTTTTATAGCATGATGAGAGACCTAAGCTCAGTCAGATATTCAGACTCTTTGTTTATTTACTCTTGATTGTATAAAAAAATTGTTGTTTGAATCTCTGCAATAATAATGACATCAGCTAATATTTGTGGAATTGTTGTCTTGCTCACTATGTTAAGCACTAAAGAATCAAAGACTACTCAATACAGGCTCTGCCTTCATCTTGCTGACTGTCTAGTAGGGGAAAAAACATAAGCAAATGAGATTAATACAGATACTCCGATGACATTGATCATGAAAAAGAGAATGAGTACGGAGGCAGAAGTAGTTAATCCTAACTTTTTAGTTTAATATTCAAGTACTTTTATAATCTTGCTCCCACCTAATTCTTCAGTCTTGTCCTTCTGCACTTCCCCTATTCCCACACCCACTCCCCACACATATACTTGTATGTACTCCATGTTGCATTAAATTGTATTAATTGCCATTTTGCAGTGAGTTATATTTTTTTGCACCCACGAACAGTTGTATTATTTTAATTTTAGGATAACTTAAGAGTGCCCTCCTAGACCTTGGCTGAGATGTAAACCCAGTCATCAGTAAAGGGAAAAAATAACATCTTGCAGGCAAGAGATTACTGCTTTACTGAGAATTTTGGAAGTCACATTTCTAAAGTAACTGCCTAATCAGTGCATGGTTTCTTGAGCATGGCACCTGAGGGAAAAGCCTGAAGAACTCCATTTTATTAGCCAATCCAAGGAGCTGGCAAATGTTTTTCCCTGGGGATCTTTCCATAAGTGAGGCTCAGGAGTCTCAGTGGTGAGGAGCATGAGCACGTTCATTCTCAAGGTAACATTTTCTCACATGGGACAATGGTGAGGATTGGCTTGAAAACAACATCTCAGTAGTTACCACCACAGACCTTTGATTCTTGCAGCTGATGTGAACCTGGCTGTGAGGTTCATGGCAAAACTTTACATTCTGATCTCAAGAGATATGTTTTGCAGAAATTTAGTCCCAGAGGAACACATTCATAATACTAGGCTTAAAAGTACCCTCTGTGTCAGGAGAATTCAAGCCTGGACATTCATTCTACTTTTTACTCTTCATTTCAGTAATTTCTACAATCTTTAGCCACATATGTGTTAGGTAAGGTGTGGAGAAATAACCCAAGCTGCTTGCATTAACGTGGATAACCATTAAACCCACCCCGGCCTCCCCTTGTTGGGACAAGGCTGTGAAAACTGTGGTCAGGTTTTGGTGGTCAAGTCCACAGCTTCTGTGTTAGGAGTGATGCGTGTGCTGCAGTTCTGGCCGTTTTCCTTGAGCGAAACAAGGACACTTTCACATCCTTCACTATTATTGAATACGTTTCTCATATATAAGACTTGTCAAAGGAAGCCAGTCTGGCTAAAATTCTCCATTATCTGAATCACTTCCTCAGAACACAGTTTATTAAAAAACCTATTTTGACTCACTTTTAATGATGACCATGGTATAGTACTAAACTTTGTAAGGACTGGTAAGGATGTCCCCAAAGTTGTGAAATGAGGAAAACACGTCAAAAATATTTGCATTTTAGCTAGACTAAATCTCTAGTTTGGGAGAAGTGAGAGCCAAAGAGAAGCGTAAGATACCTGGCTGCTGCTGGAAATGGTTTAGAGGACTTCTGGGGACTGTAAGTCTCATATTTATGGAGAATATTTAAATCAGAGATAATTACTGCAATATTATTTTTTGAAAAAAGCAAAATGATTCAATGAGTGCTGAAGCACATTTAGCAATACCACCCCAAGATCTTGGCAGACTGCATCTTTGAGCCATGCTTAGGTGGGCAAGGATTTATTTCTATGCTCTTCATATACCAAGGGGATCTGGTGAGGGGGTTGAGGGGAGGTAGAAAAAGTTTCATAGCCTTCAAAGGGGCACAACCCAGGAATGTGGAGAAGGGGCTAGGCAAAGGGCAGCATATAGAATGAAAGGTTGTAAGCTGAGGAATGGGAAAGGTTAGCTTTCTGAGTAGTAATGTATGTTAAGATTGGGCTGATTCCTAAATTTCTCTCATATAGTCAAAAAATTTAAAAAGCAAGAAAAGTGGATTCTAGGATTTTTGTTATTTATATGACCTTCAGCAAGTCATTTGACCTTTGTAGAGCTCAGTTTCCTCATCTATGAAATAAAGTATTGAATTAAATAATCTTTAAGGTCCCTTGAAGTTCTGACATCTATGAGATTAGAAGCATTGATACTTAAAGGGAATAAAAATATTATCTATTCATTTTCCTTAAAGGCAAAGCAAATGGAAAAAAAATTGACTATGTCCCAAGATAGAAATTCCACATTTG